>JAGFNQ010005523.1:0-80774 GCA_024364735.1 Boesenbergia rotunda
TCTCCATGAAGTCCTCGTAGTGCTTGTTGGTAACCCGCATGTGGAAGAACTCCTCATAGAACTCTTGCTCGAAATCTGCCCAGCTCATCTGGTTGACTATCCTCTTACTCTTGACTCGCTCCCACCACATACGAGCATCTCCAGTTAGGCAGAAGGAGGCACATTTGACCTTCTCGACTTCTGGCCAGTCAAGAAGCTCCATCGTGCTCTCTAAAGTCTTGAACCAAGCCTAGGCATCCCAGGGCTCAGTCGTGCCTGAGAAGCTTTCGGGTTCAGCCTCTGCCACTGGACGAGGTATGCTTCTTGGTCTTCGGTTCACAGCAGGGTCTCCTGTGGGACTGGTGGAACTTCAGCCACTACTGGAGTTCCCACTCCTGCTGTGGGTGGTGTAGGGGCGCTGGGTGCTGATTTGCCATCAGTGTGGCGATGGTCTTCTGTTGTTCGCCATCTGAGCTTGCATTTGAGCAATGACTGCCATCAGGTCTGGCTGTTCTGTGCCAGGCTCATTGTTATCTTGAACTGGGGTTCCGTTCCTTGCATTAGGAGCTCGGCCTCTTCTTGCCATCTAACAATGTATAAGGGAACAAGAAATCACTACTACTTCTCTAGGTATAAACTTATCTTCTTACTTAGTGTCCTAATGTCCATTCTAGGGATTAAACATGATTCCGTGATACTAAGGGATTAAACATGCTTCCTTGTTCTATGCACATATGAGTAAGTACTTAAGCATTTCTCTATACTGTAATTAAGTAAAGGAGCAATAGAAAAAAAAACTGAAACTTAAAGCTTTCTTACTTGAAGACGGCAAGGTTGATGCTGATGTGTGTGTGATGCTGGAGAATGGGAACTGCTCTGATACCACCTGTAGCGACCCGCCTTCTCTGCCTTAGACGGATCGTTACTTTTGTCTACTTCTCGACTCTAATGCACGACTAAAAATGCGGAAATCTTTTTTTTTCTTTTAATCTATCTAAGAATGATATTCTAACTTAAATAGTCATGCATGATACCATGTCACACTTTCTTTCTCAAAAACTCGTAAGAAAATACTTATTGAAACTTGCCTCGCCCAACTCAGCTTACGGGTATCAGTCGACTGATACTGTACCAGTCGACTGATAAGTCTGAAACCTGTTTTTCAGATTCGAAGCCTTGTTTCAAAACTCCACCAAACCTATACTTTCGAGCCATATAAAATCATGACACCATTTCTATACTCTATACCAGTTTTCTAAACAATTTAGCCCATCAAAACTAATCCATAAACTTGAAATTAGGACTTTTGCGGAATTTAGCAAGTTATGAAAAATCTACATAGACTTTAAGCTAGAGTTTGTACCAAACTTAACTTCTAACCATTGAAACTCATTACACAAAATTCTGAAACATCTCTAAGGCATTATCAAATGAGAAAGCAACTTTTCTAAACATACTTAAGCAATGAAAACTGGATTCAAAGGGAAAATTAATACTATCTTGGCACAGGCATCTATTTCTCTAACAAAGTATCAATATTTCAAACTACTCACACTTCTACTCATCCAATGCAATCATAAGGATATGTATGCTAAATGAAATGACATGGAATCTTTACTCTAAGAAATTGAGCATGTAAAACTATCCAAAGCTTAAATGTTCGCTAAACTCCATAAAGCAAGAACTTGAAATTTGAATAAACTAAAACATTGTAATTCAAATAACTAAATTGTCTCGTCTCAAGGATCTCTCCAAAATCAGCCACCACACACACTTTACTCAGCACCGCCTCGTCGCCTCCCTTCAGAATTGCTTGCCTTTACCTTTATCTACAGTAAGAGGAAATGCAACTAGTAAGCAAAAAGCTTAGTAAGTACTATCTAGCTCACGAAATCTCGAAATGTGCAAACATGCTTCTTGATCAATATGGAAATCATATGAGATACTTATATGCTTGAAAGAAACTAAGAACATGTATAACTCAAAACATGCATACTCAAGCATTAATAAATCTCAATTTACTTTTCTTGGCTCAACTTGAAACTTTAGCTATTCTTTAACTTTTTGAAAACTCTTTAAACTTTAGAAACTTTGCTAAAGCATATACTTGAAAATACTAATCACTTGGATCCACTGAAGACGTAAGTACCATCTCATGCGCGTTCCCTAAAAGGTTGGGGTAGCGAGCCACCAATCCTAATAGAGCAGACCTTGGTCTACCAGGGCCAAGACCTTGGAATTGGACACCTGGATTTCTTTAACGACGCCCTTGGACGCCGGGTACTGGCCTTAGAAAATAAAATAGCTTTTCTTTCTTTTCTTTCTTATCTGTAAATGCCTTGGCATTTTTTCGAGCACCTTGCGTGCTAAAATCCCTAAGTCTTGACTTTTGGGGATTTCTTAAGGCCTTGGCCTTTTCTTTTCTTATCTTTATCTTTTCTTTTCTTTTCTCATAACTTTCTTAGCCCCTAATCTCACATAGGGTGCTTTATCAAACTTATACAAGCATATAATGAACTAAGATCACATGCAAAAACTAAAAAAAAAGGAAATATCTCTTTTAAAAACTTTTAAGGGAAATTCTTGCGGAAAAACCGCCTCTTACTGCAGGTGAGCAGTACTTACATTGATATCTTGGACTTACAACCAAGATTGACGTCTAGGGCTCGGGAGAAACTTGAGATCTCGGAGAATTCTTCGCGCCTACGCGTTCCTCTCGTCGCGGGGATCCCGAATATAGGAATATCTCTCGGAGGAGAGCCTTGGCCGGCCCTCTTGGCCTTGGTGTTGGTCGGCGTCGCCCAAGAGAGGAGAGGGAGAGGAGTCGCGCGGCTAGGGTGAGGAAGAGAGAAACCAAAAATCCAATTTCCTCTCTTAACTTATCTATTTATACTATCTTTATAAAAAGAATCGTAACTACTCTATAACTATATTTCTCTCCATCTTTCGTTGTGCTTGATACCCAAGCCTAGCCGGTTGCGCTCGCGCCTGGTCTCCTGCTGGTCGCGGGTTCGAACCCCCTGCTGCCCTTAAACGTTTTTCCTTTTTTTTATATACTAAACGGACTCGGAAAATTCCATAAAAATATTCTAAAAATTCCTAAAAATATCTAGAATATTTCTAAACTATTTTTAAATAATTCTAAGGACTTTAAGAACTAAAAATGGAAATTTTTGGGGCATTACACCTTCTGGGCTACCGCCTATATGAGACATCCAGCATCAGATTAACCTTGTTCCTGGGTCAAGTTTGCCTAATCGATCCGCTTATCGCCTTAGCCCCAAGGAAGCTGAAGAATTGCAGAATTAGGTGATGGAGTTGCTAAAAAAGGGTACATTAGAGAAATCATGAGCCCCTTGCAGTTCCCACCCTTATATTGCCAAAAAAGGATGTCTTGTGGCGTATTGTGTTGATAGCAGAGCCATCAACAAGATTACAAGATTATAGTGAAGTACCAATTTCTAATTCTCTGCTTAGATGACATATTGGATCAACTATTCGATTCTAAGGTCTTCTAAAAAATTGACCTTAAAAGCAAATACCACCAGATCAGAATAAGACCCGGTGATGAATGGAAGACGACATTCAAGATGCAACATGGGCTATACGAGTGGATGGTCATGTCTTTTGGACTATCCAATGAGCCCAACACTTTTATGAGGTTATGCATCAAGTCTTGCGACCCTTTTTGGGAAAGTTTGTTATAGTATACTTTGATGACATCTTGGTTTACAGTTTGACATAGGCATCCCACCTCGATCATCTCTGTTCTATCTTCGAAAAGCTAAAAACAAAATACTAATTTATAAACAAGAAAAAGTGTTCTTTCTTTGGTACATCAGTATCTTTTCTCAGCTTTATTGTGTCTACTGATTGTGTACAAGTAAATCAAACAAAGATAGATGTAGTCTTGAAGTGGCCTCAATCGAGGGCCTTGCACGATGTTAGATGTTTCCGTGGCTTGGCTCATTCTACCGCCAATTCATTAAGAAATTCAACATTCTGATTGGTCCTATCATCGAGTGTCTCAAGGGAAGGGATTTCAACTGGTCTGAAGAAGCAGAGACTAGTTTGTAACTGGTTAAATAGAGGATGATTGAAGCACCAGTCCTTGCCCTTCCTAATTTTTACAAGTTATTCAAGGTCAACTGTGATGCATCCGACCTGAGTATAGGGGGTGTTCTGAGCCAATCTGGGCAACTAATTGTATTCTTCAGCGAGAAGCTCTATGGGTCTAAGAAAAATTATTCTACCTACAACTTGGAGTTCTAGTCATTGTGCAATCCTTGAAGCATTGACGACACTACATGGTACAGAAAGTGTTCATTTTGTTTACTGATCAAGAAACATTAAAGTACATCAATGGTCAACACAAGCTAAGCAGGCGACATGCCAAGTGGGTGGCGTTCTTGCAAGAATTCACCTTCACACTAAGGCACCAAGCTGAAAGTCTGAATCATGTTGCCGACGCCCTGAGTAAGCATTCTTTATTACTCACTACCATAATTTCCTAGATATGTATGTAGCCGCCTTGGTCATCGACATGATTTTATTATGAATAATAGTTTTCTATTTCATGGGTTGTAATTGTGCATTCTAGACTGCTCTCTCAGGCATCAAATTATGAGTGAGCTTCATAATGAGGGGCACTTTGGGCATGATAAGACGTTGGCTCTCAACTTTGCCAATTTCTATTGGCCAAAGTTGACCAGCGATGAGGCTTACTTTGTTGACCGATGCTCTGTGTGTTAGTGGTATAAGGGTGTTCTCACCAATGCAGGCTTATGCACTCCCCTACCCATTCCTGAAGCTCCTTGGATCGATGTCAGCATGAATTTTGTACTAGAATTACCTCACACCCAACGAGCCTCCGATTCAGTTCTTGTTGGGGTTGACATATTCTCAAAGATGACATATTTCGTAGCTTGTAGAAAGACTATGGATGTTGTCCGGATTACCCATCATTACTTCAAGGAGATCAGTGTTTACATGACATTCCTTAGTCCATGACTTCAGATCTAGATACCAAGTTCATTAGTAACTTCTGGAGAAGCTTATGGGGAAAATTGAGCACACAGTTGAACTTTAGCAGTGCTTACCACCCTCAGACGGATGGACAAATCAAGGTGGTGAATCGGAGTCTGGACAATCTTCTGAGATGCCTCAAGGGTACTAAACCAAAGTAGTGGGACTTGGCATTACTTCAAGCAGAGTTTGCCTACAGCAGATCAAGAAACAAGACCATAGGATTAGTCCTTTTAAGATCGTCTATGGGCGGAATCCATCGGGGGTTCTGGATTTAGCCCCTATGCCATGAGTAGACCGAATTAATCCTAAAGCGAATTAAATGACAGAGCATCTTTCAGGGTATTCATGAGAAGATGAAATTGGCAATTATGGAAAGCAATACCAATTATACGGCTTGGGTTGATAGTCATCGTCGATAGGTACTTTTTGAGATTAGAGATCTTGTCTAGATTGTATTGACTCGTGATCGATTCCCTATTGGAGAATACAACAAGTTGAAGGATCGAAAGATTGGACCGTGTGAGATACTTTAGAACATCAATGACAATGCTTACAAGTTGCGCCTTCCTAGTCATTTGAAGATGATGCCTTCAACGTGAAACACTTAACTTCGTACTTAGAGAATATTGAAGCTACTATGAACTCGAGGGCGAGTTCTCTTCAACACGAGGACACTGATGTAGGCCCAACCCATGTTGAAGCCTAGTATGGCCCTTCAAATTTCGAAAGGGCATAAATTTTAAATAGGGGCTCAGAATCACGCTCTGTCAGCGACCACACACCCATAATTTAAAGGCATACGTTTGTATGGGTGAAATTGGGGCACTTTTGCTATTTTTGATAATTTTTATTTTTTTAGGTATTTAGAGTATTTTTGGCATTCCTAGTATTTATGGGAGAAGATTTGCCTTGATCTGCCTCCTATTTTGAGTTGAGATCATCTAGTTAATTATTTTCCTTTTGGGGTAAAGATATATTTCCTTTCTTTACAAGATTGGAATTAAGATCTTTTAATTATCATTTCTTTCCTTTATCTAGGTCTTGGATTGTATTATAAATAGGAGTCCTGTTTAGGTATTGAGGATTCATCCTCTTTTCATAATAAAAATCTTCTTATTGTGGTGAAACTCAAAAAACAACGTGCTTCTCTTCGTTTTTTCTAGGATCCTCTACTTGTTCTCTCCTCCATCTTTCTTTCTCGATAGCTTACAAGATAATCATTATCTTGCCTGGCGTCAATATCCCCCTTAAACAATTTGGTTTATTAATTTAATTATTACATGACTAAAGAAGTCAGAGTTATTATAACTATAACAAAACCCAATAGTAATTAGAATGCTAATTTTATTAACTACATGGATTAAATGTGGATGTATAGTATGTAAATAATACGACATGTGATCCATACATGCTCATTCTCAAGAGTCCTCCTTATGACCCAAACTGGGTCCAAATCATATTTACCAATACCTAATACTAAACTGTAGTGATAAATTATGATTCAATCTTATGATTCAAAATTGACTCCTATATCATATTAATATACCATATGCAAAATCGTAATAGTAAATCATGATGTTTTTATGTCAGAGAAGCAAATCCTCATACATATGTAAAAACTTTAATATGTGCAATAAGCCAAAAGTATATATGTTCAATTATATAGAGTATCACACTAAAATACAGATTCCTACTAAATAAGAACTTCATCAAAAGGAAGAACCTTCATATTCAGCACATGTTAATGAAACATCTTAGGTGACAAACTCTTGGTGAGCGAATCTAGTAACATAGAATCTGTCCTTATATAATTATCATAATTTGACCATTCTGAACCCTTTCTTTAACAACTAAAAATTTTATGTCGATGAGTTTAGACTTCGATGAATTGTGATTATTCTTGGAATACAATTTTACAACTTTATTATTATAGTTAATCCTCAATGGCTTGTCAATACATTCAATAATCTACAAACCTGTAATAAGGTTCTCCTTCCATATCTCATGGTTGGAAGCTATATAGTAGACTATAAATTCTATCTCCATAGTGGAAGTGACTGTTAATGCCTGTTTGATGTTTTTCCATGATATAACCTCTCATGCCAGCATGAAGACATAACCTGAGGTGGACCTTCTACTATCTAAGCATGCAGTAAAATTAGAGATTGAATATCCAATGATCTTCAAATAACTTATTAGCATGTAATCCTTAAATCTTTGCAAATACTGCATAATTCTCTTTATAGTTCTTCAATGCTCTAGTCCAGTGTTAATCAAATATCTACCTAACATGCCCACAATGTATGTCAGATCAGGACGCATACATATTTGAGAATACATTAAACTTTATATTGCTGATGCATAAAGGAATTTCTACAGTTTCTTAAACACAATTAAGTTCATGACATGGACATTACAACAAGCTAATTCTATCACACTTTGACACAAGAGTATCGTCAGGAGTACAATTCTACATGTTATTCCTAATAAGTAACTTTTCTATATAGGTCTTTTGTGATAGTCCAAATGTACATCGTGAACAATCACAAACAATCTATTCTCCTAAGATAAAAGATGCATTACAAAGATCTTTTATTTCAAATTCACCTATTAAAAATGACAAGATTTCTAACAACTTTTTTCCAACAAAATATCATCTACATATAGAACAAGTAAAATCAACTTGCTCCTACAAAAATTGATATATAAATGTTCCGGAAGGAATCGACGCAGACGACGAGTCACTAGAGTCTAACCCACAAGGATGATGACGAAAGGAAGCAGATCACACCTTACGAGATCAACACAAGCGTTAATTGGAACACGTCGGAGTTTTTCCAGCAGAGCCCACTCCGACGCTCAAGTCAGGACTCAAGTTGCTTATAGCAGAAGAATCCATGGCCAAGGAGTTGGTGAAGGGGCTTGATAAGTACTATTTTGTTGATCATTTCAGACTCTAAAATCCATATTTGACCCATATTTTACATGCTTAACTTTGAATTTACCCTAGGTTCTATAGATTAGTTTTATTTTGGGCTTTATCGCAAATCTTCATACATTTGAAAGATTTTGGAACTTAATTGTGAATCTATGTTTGTAGGCTTTGAAAGGATCATGGACCGAGGTCAAGGTTGGTCAGAATCAGGCTCAGATTAAGGTGATCAAGCTCTGGAGAACTGTGAGCCGTCCATTCAGAAGATAAGCAGATCTGGATCATCCAGAGCAAATCAGATGGATCCCAGCTGAGGAAAGGTAGATCTGACCTTCATAATGAGATCTGGAAGTTTAGGGGTAAATCGGAGAAGATCCAGCCATTGGATCAAGCCAAGAGGATCTACATCGTCTATTCAAAGATCAGGTTGATCTGAGCCATCCGTTGCAAATCTAGAAGATCCGAGCTACCCCGAGGCAGATCCTGACCCTTGATCAACATCATCAAATTTTGGTTCAGATCGGATGAGATCTAGCCGTTAGATGGAGTTAAGTTGATCTGAACCGTCCATTGCTTAACTATATAAACTGCTGATCAGCCCCCGAGCACAGTGTCGCATCTTCGCCGAGCTCAGCTGCTGTTTTCATTTTCATCGAGTTTTCCACCGTTTCTTCTTCGAATTTCTTCATCTGAGGGCGTGACCATATCGATTTCGATCCTTGATTCAGTTCTATATCGTTGGGAAGATCTGTCCGTGGAAATTCCAGCTCCAATTCGACCAAAAACAGAGTTGATTGAGGGTTTCATCAGATCTGTAGTTTGATCGTGTGGATCTCGTTTGTGTGCCATTTCCATTCATCCGAGCTATCTGGAGGGTCCTCTGGAGTGCTCGGATCATCTCCAATTCATCATTGCCATCCAACATAGCGAGATCGAGGAGATCGGGTTGCTGTTTTTAGATTTGAGCAGAGTTGGGTTGGATCGATTCGCAGAGTGAGATTTCCAGTGATTTGTGGAGCTAAGGGGTTCGAGGCTCACTCTTGTGTGACGGCAAGAAGAATTGGAGCTAAGGGAAGAGATCGATGCTAGTTTTCTTAATGCATTTCTGTTATTATTAGCTGTAATTTCGATTTTTGCAAGCAATTTTCATTTCTGATTTTGTATCAGCTGCTGTAGTTTTCTTTTCTGAATCATTCTGCTTTAATTAGGTTTCAATTCTGCAAGTTAATTAGCTAGGGAGCTTGTTTAGTGAACAAATACATTTAATCTCAGTTTGTCTCTCAATTTAGTTATTTCTGCACATTAGTTTTAAGTCTTGCGTATCAGTTTTAAGTTCTGCAAGTTTTCATTCTTAGTTGTAGCTCCTGTAGCTTGTGCCAAGTAAACTTGAGATCTTCTACATCTTGTCTGACATTAGATTGTGCAATTTAATCACAGTTGCAAGTTTGTTTCTGCAATCGTTTCATTTCTGAATTTCTGCATTCCTGCGCATCATTTCTGCATATCATTTTTCTTCCTTGCGTATCAGCTCTTGTCTCCAGTTTTTGAATTTATATTGTAGCTGATTTCATTTACAAAGAATTTAGTATCAATTTCTGCATTTTGTATCAACTTGTTTTGCATCGATTTCCATTTCTGCGATCCAGTTTTCATCTCTGCAATTCAATTCATTTCTGAAATTTTTAGTTTTTAGTTGCTCGAGTTTGTATCAGTGAAGCCCGGCATTGGAATTAATCTACATTTGAAGTCAGTTGTTTTGCATCAAGTTTTCATCAAATTTGGATTTCAGTTCTGCCATTAGGTTTAAAGTCCTGCATTAGTGTCAAAAGGAATTTCAGCATAGCATTTGATTCTGTTTTTGCTTGGTTTTTGAATTGATAAGTGTTCCTTTGCTGCATATCTGTTTCATAGCTTCTGAATTGCGTAAAAACTGAATCCTACTCAAACTGATTGGTATCAGCTAGTGCTTTAACCTAAGTGTTTCTGAAATTCAGTTTCCCTCTCGGCACATCAGTTTTATTGCTTGCAATCGGTATTAAGTAAGATTTCAGTTTGGATTGTTGTAGCTTGCTTGCGGTCAAGTTGTTTTGAGTGTGATTCCTGAATGTAGCCGCACTTTTTAGTGTACTTTTGTGCTTGAAACCAGCTCCTTTCAATTTCAGTTAGTTATTGCAATTTTCAATTCAGCATTAGTATCAAAATTCATTTCTGCAATTAGGTTTAAAGTGTTTGCATTAAGTTAAATCGAAAATTGTCAACATTGTTTTGATTCATTTGTTTCGTATTAGGTTTGCTTGGAGTGGTAATTTCCGAAGTTGAACACAAGTTGTAGTGCAATATTTCATTTTGTATCAGTGTGAATTCCGAATTTTACAAATTTGCATTAGTTGATTAAAGTTGTCCATTGGTTGAGTTCTTTAGTTGATATTACCTAGCTTACATTTGTCTAGCTAAGTTTTTCTCCTTTTCATTGTGTTTTCATTTCCAATTTCAAATAAAACCCAGATTTTATTTGAAACCCAAAAAGAATCAACGACACATAAATTCAAGCTTGAATCAATGACCTTAACTAGCCCTAGGAAAAATACGACCTGTGGCCCATTTACTACACTTTTATTCTTTGTTAGCAAAAAGGGTTCCAGCTTATCAAATATCTAAATTTGAGACCCACATTCGTGACAGCCTCTTTTGGGTCCGTCAAATTTTTGGCGCCGTTGCCAGGGAACACACTAGTTGAGTTTGTTTGTTTAAGCTTGTGTGCTTATTGTATATTTTTCTTGATCCATTGTTGTGCTTATTTCTCTATATCTTGTGATTTACTTTATCTGTTTCATTTTTCCATACACATTTGCTGCGATTTATTTATTTTATGACCAGGTCAGCAGGTGGTGATCTTGAAGAATTTGACCCTGAAATTGAGAGAACATTCAGAGCAAGGAGGAACCAAGGCATATTTTCAGAGGCTATTGATATTCCTCCTCTTTAGTCTATTCCTACTCATTCAGGCAGTATCATGGCAGACCACCAGAAGACCATTTAGGAGCTCGCAGCACCAGATGACACATTTCAGTACTCCAGTATTGCTTATCCAGAGCTGACGGGGGATTTTGAGCTTAGATCTGGACTCATCCACTTGTTACCTAAATTTCAAGGACAGTCTGGGGAGGACCCCAACAGACACTTGCATGAGTTTCACGTTGTTTGCTCCACTATGAAGCCTCAGGGTATTTCAGAGGAAGACATCAAGCTGAGGGCTTTTCCATTTTCACTGACTGGAGCAGCAAAGGATTGATTTTACTATTTACCTACTGGGCACGTGTCTAGCTGGATTTCCATAAAGAAGGTATTTCTAGAAAAATATTTTCCAGCCTCCAGAACTGCAATCATCAGAAAGAGTATATGTGGTATATAACAAGTGGTGGGGGAGACACTTTAAGACTACTGGGAGAGATTTAACAAGCTTTGTTCCAGTTGCCCACAGCATCAGATTAGCGAGCAGCTCCTCATTCAGTATTTCTACGAGGGATTATTGCAGATGGATAGGATCATGATAGATGTTGCAGCTGGAGGAGCCCTAGTTAACAAAACACCCAAACAAGCTAGGGAGCTTATTTCAAACATGGCAGAAAATTCTCAGCAGTTTGGAAGCAGAGCATTGTCCACCAGAGGAGTGAGGTCCAGGTGGTTTCAAATGATCAGAAAGAAATCAAGAATTCATTGGTAGAGCTCACATCATTGATAAAGCAAATGTCTCTTAATAATGCAAGCCAAAATTTTAACTTTTCAGTACCTCCACAATCAAGCCAAGTGATGAGGGTATGTGGTATTTGCTCTAGTCAAGAACATAATTCAGATTCATGCCCCAACCTCCAACAAGATGAGACAGTAGCAGCATTGGTTAGGGGACAATTTCAAGCCCGGAATAACCCCTACTCTTCTACTTATAACCCTGGTTGGAGGGATCATCCAAATCTGAGGTATGGGAATTCTTTCTACCAACAGAACTCACAACAACAACAATTTCAGCAGCCGCAACAAACTTTCCAGCAACCACAGCAATGTCAGCATCAAAATATGCAATTCCAACCCCAAAATCAGCAATTCCAGCCAACATTTCAGAATTTCCAGCAACCGTTTCAAGGGAATCAACAAGGTTTCCAAGGGAATTTGAATTTTCCACAGCAATATCAACCCTTACAGCAACATTTCCAACAACTGCTGCAGAGTTTCCTGCCTTGGAATCAAAATTTTCAGCCACAAAAAATTAAGGATTTCAGCCCACTCAGTTTCAATCGTCACCACAACCATTCCCACTCCAAAATTAGAATTTTCAAGGCTATAATTCTCAGCAAGTTCAACAATCATTCCAGCCTAATTATCAGTCATTTCAGCAACAATTTCAGCCCTCCTATCAGCCCCAACAACCCCAATTCCAACAATCACAGCAGGGAAATATTTTTGGTGCCTTACAAAACATCGAAAGGCAAATTGGACAATTGGCTAGTGGGATTAATCAAAGTCAAGCTCAAGGATCAGGCCAACTACCTTCTCAAGCTACTCCCAATCCAAAGGGAAACGTTAGCGCTATTACTTTGAGGAGTGGGAAGGTTACTTCAACTAAAAAAAGTCCAAGAGCAGTTTTTTCTGAAAACAGGGCAGTACCTACAATTTCAGTACCGATCAGCCCTAGAATCACTTTAAAATCAGTTGATTCCACCCCTAGTCCGTGTTCAACTCCCTCACCAAGTAATCCTGTGATTTTGGTAGAAAATGAGGGAGAAATCAGCCCCGAAACAAATTGTACAGTAGCTACATCATGTGGGACAGCAGCTCAAAATTTAGCCCCTCCAAATTCGGTTCAAGAGGAAGAAATGAGGGTGCCCTTGCCCTTTCCACAGCGGAAAATTCAAGTCAAAAGACAAGTGGAGGAGGAGAAAATCAAAGAGTACAATGGCTTGTAAAATTGTTTAGCAAAGTAGAAGTTAATGTACCCCTGTTGACCATGATTAAACAGATTCCTAAATATGTAAAATTCCTGAAGGATTTATGTGTTCACAAGAAGAAGCTTAAGGAGAATGAGTTGGTCAGCTTGGGAAAAAATGTTTCAGCACTCATCCATGTCATACCTCAAAAGTGTGAAGACCCTGGAGTTTTTACTGTATCATGTGAGATAGGGAGGACTATGTTTCATGACGCTATGCTAGATTTGGGAGCCTCCATCAATGTAATGCCCAGATCAGTCTTCCAGATGTTTGGCATTGGACCTTCACAACCCACTGGAGTTGTAATTCAGTTAGCAGACAGAAGCCAGACCCATCCAACAGGAGTTATTGAAGATGTTTTGGTGAAAGTTAAGGAGTTGATTTTCCCTGCAGACTTCTACATTCTAGACATGAAAGGAGACTATCTTGCACATAGATCCCCACTTATCCTTGGGAGGCCTTTTCTGAAGACTGCCAGAACCAAGATTGATGTTTATGCTGGCACACTTTCGATGGAAGTGGGGGACACAGTAGTCCAGTTTAGTATTTTCAATGCTATGAAGTACCCTAGGGAAGATTACTCTATTATGAGCATTGACATTCTAGATGGACTGGTTGAGACAGATTCAGTGGTTGAGGGAGTGTCACATGATTTTTCTGGAGGAGATATTTTTACAGAAGATGCTGAGGGAGTACTTGCTGTGGAGGTTGAGGATATTTCAGAGTTTATTGCAGATTCACTTTCAGTTGGTGAGAATTTTCTATGTGTAGGGGATTGCACAGAGCCCCATGGATCACCCATTTCTATTGAGATTTCAGAGGACTCAGAGCACAGGTATGGTAGTGTAGGGGATTGCACAGAGCCTCAAGGATCACTCATACCCACTGAGCAGGGACAGATTGAGCTTAAGCCACTTCTAGACCATCTGAAGTATGTGTACCTTGGAGAGGAGCAGAGTTTTCCAATTATTATTGCACAACATTTGGAGTCAGAGCGGGAAGAGAAATTATTGCAAGGCTTGAGGTATTACAAGAAGGCGATTGGGTGGACTTTATCAGATATATCAGGTATTAGCCCAACTCTCTGTATGCACATGATATTCTTGGAAGAAAATGTAAAACCCGTGAGGCAGCCACAAAGGAGACTTAATCCACTCATTTTGGGCGTTGTAAAGAAAGAGGTGACTCGACTTCTACAGGCAGGTATTATTTACCATATTTCTGATAGTCAGTGGGTTAGTCTCATACATGTGGTGCCCAAGAAATCCGGGGTGACAGTGGTGGAAGATGGAAACAACGAACTAGTGCCCACCAGAGTTAAGAATTCCTGGAGAGTCTGCATTGATTACAGAAAGCTCAACAAGGTCACAAGGAAAGATTACTTCCCTTTACCCTTTATTGATCAGATGCTTGAAAGACTGGCAGGGAAGTCCCATTATTATTTTTTGGATGGTTATTCAGCCTACTTTTAGATTTGTATAGATCCAGAGGACCAGGAGAAGACTACATTCACTTGCCCCTTTGACACTTTTGCCTACAGACGGATGCCTTTTGGACTCTGCAACGCACCCAGGACATTTCAGAGATGCATGGTAAGTATATTTGGTGAGTTGCTAAAGTATTGTATGGAGGTATTTATGGATGATTTTTCAGTTTATGGCACGTCTTTTGATTCATGCTTAGAAAATTTCTCTAGGGTTTTACACCGTTGCATTGAGACTAACCTTGTGCTAAATTTTAAAAAATGTCATTTCATGGTGGAGCATGGTATTGTACTTGGACACATAGTCTCTAGGAGAGGTATAGAGGTAGATCCTGCAAAAATAAGTGTTATTTCTTCATTACCTTACCCCGTATGCGTACGGGATGTTCGTGCTTTCCTTGGACATGCAGGTTTCTACCGCAGGTTTATTAGAGACTTTAGCGATATTGCTCGGCCCTTGACAAAACTTTTGTAGAAAGATGTTGAGTTTTGCTTTGATGATAAATGCAAAGAAGCTTTTCACAGACTCAGGGAGGCTCTTACCTCTGCTCCTATTATTAAATCACCTGATTGGAATTTGCCATTTGAATTAATGTGTGATGCCTCTAATTTTGCAGTGGGAGTTGTTTTAGCACAGAGGGTGGAGGGAGCACCTCATGTCATATGCTATGCCTCCAAGACCCTAGATGTCGCCCAAGCAAACTACACTACCACTAAGAAGGAGCTTCTTGCCATAGTTTTTGCTTTAGACCGTTTCAGATCTTACTTATTGTGCTCACATGTTATTATTTTTTTTGATCATGCAGCTCTAAAATACTTGTTGAAAAAGCCGGATGCTAAACCTAGACTGATTAGATGGATGCTCTTGCTCCAAAAAATTGACTTGGAGATCAGAGATAGAAGTGGCAAAGAAAACTTAGTTGCAGATCACCTAAGCAGAATTGAAGGAGATGGATCTTCTACCACCATTGACGATGATTTTAGAGATGAACACCTTCTTGCAGTACATGGTGAGACACTTTGGTATGCAAACCTAGTTAATTTTTTAGCTACACATGTTTTCCCTACACACTTTTCTAAGGCTCAAAAAGATAAACTTAAAAGTGATGCAAAATTCTATGTGTGGGATGATCCGTATTTATGAAAGTTTTGTAATGATCAAATAATTAGGAGATGTGTACCAAACCATGAGTTTTCTTCTGTTCTTACATTTTGTCATTCATCAGCTTGTGGGGGGCATTTTGGACCCCAAAGAACTGCTAGAAAGGTGTTAGAGTGTGGATTGTATTGACCCACCCTATTTCATGATTCATATGTGTTTTATAAAAATTGTGATAGATGTTAGCGAACTGGGAACATAGGAGCAAGGAATGAGATGCCCCAAAACACTATATTATTTTGTGAGATTTTTGATGTTTAGGGAATAGATTTTATGGAACGTTTTCCTGCATCATTTGGTTATCTGTATATTTTACTTGTTGTGGATTATATTTCAAAATGGGTGGAGGTCATTCCCTCCAAGACTGACGATTCTTCTGTTGTTGTTAGTTTTGTTAGGTCACACATTTTCTGCAGGTTTGGAATTTCAAGAGCAATAATAAGTGACCAAGGATCTCATTTTTGCAATAAACACATGAAGGCTCTACTTAGTAAATATGGGGTTGTACATAAAGTTTCTACATCCTACCATCCCCAAACAAATGGACAGGTTGAAATTTCTAACAGAGAGATCAAATCAATTTTGAAAAAGACCGTTAGGCCCAGTAGACAAGATTGGAGCAAAAGACTAGATGATGCACTTTGGGCTTATAGAACGGCATACAAGACCCCCATTGGCATGCCCCCTTACCGGTTAGTGTATGGAAAAGCTTGTTATCTTCCTGTGGAAATTGAGCACAAAGCATATTGGGCAGTAAAAACATGTAATTTCGATGCTACCAAAGTGGGAGAAGAAAGAAAACTTCAACTTCAAGAACTTTAAGAGATTCGGCTAGAGGCATTCGAAAATTCAAGGATCTACAAGGAAAAGACCAAAAACTTCCATGACAAGCATATTTTAGTTGGATACTCATCCAACTAATAGGGGTTATAGAGTTTACAACAAGAGGACAAAAGTGATTGAGGAGTCCTCAAATGTCAAGTTTGATGAAACAACAAATACCTACCCTAGAAAAGCCTCAATTGATAAGGATATGGAAGAAGTCCAATCCCTTGCCCAAAGAATCCAAGACCTACATTTGGAGGGCAATGATCAAGGGGGAGGAAGAAACACTCTAGAGGATGAGGAACATGTAGTCAATGAACCCATAACCTCTAGGCCCTTGAGACATCACCAAGATCATCCAATTGACCAAATAGTGGTTGATGTCACTCAAGGAGTAAGGACTAGGTCCTATTTTAGAGACCAAAGTAGTCAAATTGCCTTAATCTCTCAATTAGAACCTAAGTCTATTGATGAAGCATTGAGAGATGTAGATTGGGTCTTAGCAATGCAAGAGGAGCTAAATCAATTTAAAAGAAGTGAAGTTTGGGAGTTGGTTCCGAGGCCCAATGATTGCACTATTGTAACCACAAGATGAGTCTTTAGGAACAAACTAGATGATCAAGACAAAATCACTAGGAATAAGGCTAGGTTGGTAGCTAGGGGGTTTAATCAAGTTGAGGGATTATACTATGATGAGACCTATGCCCCGTAGCTAGATTAGAGTCCATTAGAATTCTACTAGCCTATGCCGCTCACATGGGTTTCACACTTCACCAAATGGATGTGAAGTCGACATTCCTTAATGGGATCATTAAGGAAGAGGTTTATGTAGAACAACCTCCCGGGTTTGAGGACCCTAACTATCTAAGACACGTTTACAAATTGAGAAAAGTCTTATATGGACTGAAACAAGCTCCCCGGGCTTGGTATGAAAGACTTTCTTCATTTTTAGTGTCTAAGGGGTTTAGGAGAGGAACAATTGACCCAACTTTGTTCCTAAAATCTTAGGATAAGGACATATTTGTTGCCCAAGTGTATGTAGATGATATCATTTTTGGGTCAATAAATAATGACTTCCTATAAAAATTCATCAAATGTATGGAAGATGAATTTGAGATGAGTCTTGTAGGAGAGTTAATCTTCTTTTTAGGACTTCAAGTTAAACAAACAAATGAAGGAACACATGTATTTCAAACTAAATACGTTAGGGAAATGCTAAAGAAATTTGGACTAGAAAATGCTAAGGTAGCATCTACCCCTATAGGAACAAATGTGAAAATGGATAGTGACCTTGAAGGGAAAATGGTAGACTCAAAGCAATATAGGAGCATGATTGGTAGCCTATTGTACCTAACCGCTAGTAGACCCGATATACTTTTTATGGTAGGTATGTGTGCAAGGTACCAATCTTGTGCCAAAGAGCCCCATTTGGAAGTAGTGAAGAGGATCCTAAGGTATGTTAAAGGTACCCTAAATGTCGGACTTTGGTATCCTAGAACCTCAAATGTTGATCTTATTGGATACACCGACTCGGACTATGCGGGTTGTAAGCTAGATAGGAAGAGTACTAGTGGAGGGTGTCAATTTCTTGGGTCTTCCTTAGTTAGTTGGAGTAGTAGGAAATAACCATGTGTTGCCTTATCAACTACCGAAGCTGAATATGTGGCAATGGGTGGTTGTGTTTCCCAACTACTTTGGATCATGCACACTTTAGAAGATTATGAGTAACATTATTCCAAGGTCAAAGTCTTGTGTTATAATGTAAGTACAATCAATTTGACTAAGAATCCGGTTCACCATTCTAGAACAAAACACATTGAAGTGAAGCATCACTTCATTAGGGACCATGTAGCAAGGGGAGACATAGAATTACACTATGTTGAGTCCAAGTCAAACCTTGCCGACATTTTTACTAAGCCTCTTCCCGAATCGGAATTTACATCCCTAAGAAGAGGCCTTCAAATGTGTTTTGTAGAAGTATAGGATGAACCTTGGGGTAATAGATTGGGAAAGGTGTGCTTGATCCATTAGGGTGATACAATTGGTTCACTTGTGCTTATGGCATAGTGTTGGATCATTAAAAGTATCAAAATATGAAAAATAGACCAACCATGGGGAGAGCAAGTGTTTAATCAATGGACACTTTGCCCAAAGATCATGGTTGGACATTTTGAACATTTGAAAACCATTTCATGTCTTATATGTTTTGTCATGAGCATAGAAGAAATATGAATGCAAACTTAGGTTAAGATATTGATACAAACGTAGTGTTTTTCAACAATTTTGAAGTTTTATCAAAAGTCAAGCATGTTTGAAATTTTATATGAACTGATATTTTTTCTTGATAGAGTATATTATTTCAAACATGCATGTAAATTTTTATAATTTTTAAAATTTTCTAAAATTTTTGGGAGGTTTTTGAATTTCGGCTCAGAAGCTGAAAATTGAGACTGACAGAGTATCTTGGGGCAGTCGACTGGCACGCCTGATTTCAGCCTGCTGAGTTATTTTCAGAAATCGAACTTCTCTCATTTAATGCCATGGGTTAAGGTTGCTTAGGACAATCGGTTTTGATGGTGTTAAAGAGGGAGAATGAGTGATTTAAGTTAGATTTTTAGCTTAAAATGGGTGGTTTAAGTTAAAATCTTAGATTATGATTAAAAATGGACTAAGGCATAGATTAAGGGGGAGGTTACCTCTTAGGTTTTACTATGTCTTACATGTTTTTAATTACTATTGCTTGCTGTTAAGTTAGGTTTGAAACTTAACTTGAATTATGATTAGAATTGAAATGGGAGAAGACATGGGTTAAGGGGGAGGTTCCTCTTAGGTTGGCTATGTCTTATATTTTCAATTGCTACTGTTATTTATTGTTATTGTTGACTGGTATCTTATCCCTAAACTTAAACATATTGTCACACATCAAAAAGGGGGAGATTGTTGAGGCAATCGGCCCAAGAATGATCGGGAAGATCATGGTTTTGATGTGTGTGCCAATAAGTTTAAGGTTAGGGTGTTATGTTGTATTTGATATGTGTTATTGAGTTTGCAAGACTTGGAGAATCACACATGGAGAACATATCCGAGGGACGAGAGCCGAGGGAGGAAGACTCCAAGGGCAAGCCGGGAAGTGGACTTCAAGGGCACACGTGAAGGGTGGCATGGAGGAAAGCCAAGGGAAGGCTTGTGTGCGCATCCGAGGGGCGATAACCAGAGGAAGATGACTTCAAGGGGCGAGCCAAGGGAGTACATCTGAAGGCATACGTAAAGGAGAGTGTTTGGAGTGACTATAAGTGAGTGGAGAGGCTGGGCAGTCGACTGGTAGGAAGCCAGTCGACTGCCAAAACTCACAGAAAGTTTTCAGCCTCGGACCAGTCGACTGCCCCAGGGGCAGTCGACTGGTACTCTCCAAAAACTAGTCGTTGGCTAGCAATTAATGCTAGGCCAGTCGACTGCACCAGGGGCAGTCGACTGGTGCGGGGTTGGACAGCTTGCGAAGCTGCCCTGTTCTCTTATAAAAGGGGGACTTTTCCGCACGTGAACGTACGATTTTTCACTGTACTGAAGTGCTGCTCGTGCCCCGTGTGATCAAATCTTCCTCTCGTTCTTCATCGCAATTTGTAAAGAGGAAGAAGACAAAGTTTGTAATGGTTTCTCCACCTTTGATGGAGGTTTTCATAGTGGAGAGTGTGCAACCGCGTGGATCCTTGAATAGTCACCCCTCGGGGTGGATACCAAGTAAATCTCCCTGTTAGCGTTGATTCTCTTATTTCTTATTGTTTTTGCTTGTATTGCGCTAACCATTTTGTAGAGAAAACTCCGAAAAAGTGATATTCACCTCCCCTCTAGCAACACACCCGATCGTACAGTTTTATTATCTGAGTAGGTTGTTTTTACCTTAAATTTCTTCTCCTTATTCTTTCCTTCTTGATACTTATTCTTGCTTGACCTTTGAGTAATAATTCAAAATGTTCAGTTATAAAGTCTCAATTCTTCATTTCTAATCTAAAAAGTACCGTTGGTACGCGTGTACTTTAAAAATATCATGTGACCTATCTAGGGTTTGGTTGGCATTAGATAAATCCTACCTAGTAGATTAGTGCATGCTTATTTACTTTGGTAGTAATTGTGTTTCGCATTGTATTAATTGCATGGTTTTGATTTGATTGAGGTTGTGCATATTAGAGACATGCACCATAGCATTGTTTGCATGTCGACGATCACTAACTCCCTTATGGTTAAGACGAGTCGTCAATCTTATTTCCTGTTATGTCACACTCAGATGGAGTTTTGTGTGCAAACAGTTGATACTCCCCAGGTTTTGGAGTCCCCACAAGTATTTCGAAGTTTTATAGCCACAGGTATTATGACTTTTCATACAGGCCACAGGTATGGTGGTGTATCTGCATACCCATAGGTTTTGACACTTGTATCTTATCCACCCAACCTACCCAATGTAGCGGTGGTTGGTGTGTGTATAGTGCAGGTTATCATATCATGTGCATATTATACATTGTGTATTTGCTCATGTTTGTTGCACTTATTTGAGCTATGATTGTTGCATTTGATTGGAATGCATATTCGATTATGATTTGCATTTATTATATAATCTGGATCTGCTCGATAGTACTAGCAATTTATTGATGTATTAAGGGGATTGCTAATTATGCTCCTACGTGTTTCATTGATTTTCATGTATATTTTATTCATATAGATACATTTGGTTTATGTTCTTAATTCCAAAGACTGTATACCTTTGTCTTCTATATGCTTGTTTAATCTTTTTATATACCATGTATTTATCTACTCTTATATCCGTAGAGTCCGCCTGGACTCACCACTCCCTGCTCTTCTTTTTGTTTCAGGTAGTCGATAGTTGTGTCTCGTGCTGTCAGGAGAGGATCCAGCTGCCAGTCCCCGTTTGAGTATCATTTTTATTTGTTATCGTAGTCTCATAGTATTCTTATCATATTGATGTCACCCTAACGATGTTTTTCATTTTGGATGGTATTTATTTTCTCTATGGATGTATATTTATTTACTTTCGCTGGATTTTTGATTTGCCGCGTTTGATTTATGGAGATTTACTTACTATGTTTATCATTTATTATGCAAAATATTTAACTGTATGGTTGTGATTGTGTAAATGTCAGCCAAATGTGGTTGTTCTATTTTATATGTGTGGAGATATGCATGTATAAGTTTCAGATTGTCCGTCGTATAGGGGAGATGTTGCCCGATTTTCTAGAAAGCACGAACCTCTGGGGGAATGACACATCGGTTCTTCTCTTCTTGTGTTCTCCTCAATTTCCTCTTCTCGTCTGCCCGTAGGATAATCACTATTTTGCCCGATATCGGGAATCTTTAGTCAAAACTGGCAAAAAAGTCTTCTTGTAACCAACGTCCTCATTCTGAGTGAATCCCTTGATAACTAGACAAGCCTTATACTTTTTGACATTGTCATTTGAATCTTATTTGACTTTAAATATCCATTTGCAACTAATAGGTTTCACATCTTTAGTTGATTCGATAAATTCTGAAATGTCGTTGTCCACCATAGACTTCATCCTTCCCTCATGGCTACGATCTATTTTTCCAGATGAGGACATTGTTTGACTTCTTAGAAAGATATGAGATCGTCTTCCATTCTAAACTCATGCACTTGGAGATATACATAATCACATGACATTATAGATCTCCTATCTCCAATGGATCTCCTTGGCGACACTTGATCTTAAGGTGGTTGAGAGCCATACTCAACCGTAGGAGAGAATATCTCTATTTGAGATGATATACCCTCCAATTGCATTGGAGGTGACATGAAAATATCATGGTCAATTAGTCCTTCTAGTTGTGTAGCTTCAACTATATGTGGAATAGTCACTATTTTACTATTAGTTACGTTAGTAGTTACCATATTAGAATCGCTAATGTTCTCCTCAAATAATATTTCTTTAACTTTACCACTTTCACCATTCTCAATGAATTTGACATTACCTATCTCAAAAAAAAAGATCTACTCAAGGGGTTGAAAAACTTGAAGCCTCTTGAGTTTTCAGAATATCCTACAAAATGACAGCTTATAATTCTTGAGTTCAATTTCCTTTCTTAGGCCTATAGGGCTTAGTCTAGTTGGACAACCTCAGACTTATAGATGTCTAATATTAAGTGTTTTACCTGTCCATAACTCGTATGGGGTTTTTGTTACTACCTTACCAGGAACTATATTAAGTAAGTAAACCACAATGTTGAGTGTGTTACCTCATAAAGACTCCGGAAGAGAAGAAAATGCAATCATACTCCTGACCATGCCTTTTAGGGTTCGATTTCATAACTCTACTACACCATTCTATTGAGAGATATCAAGCATGAAGTATTGTGTCACAATTCCGCACTCAATAAGGTATTCCGCAAATGACATATGATGTTGTTCACCTGATCCGTCAGATCTACCATAGTATTCAACACTATGGCCTAATCTCACAACCTTAATCTTCTTACCAAATTGATTTTCAACTTCGGCTTTGAAGGTCTGAACAAGTCGAGAGATTGCGACATTTATTGAATAAGGTACAAATATCCATATAAAAAATAGTCGTCTATAAAACTGGTAAAGTATACTTGACCATTCCAAGAAGTCTTAGGGAACCGTCTATATATATTTGTATGTATTAGCTCTGAGACCCCATTACTTTGTCTTGAACATTTATTACTTTTATTAGTCATCTTTCCTTTGATACACTCAATGTAGATTTCAAAATTTGACATATCAAGAGAATCGAGAATTCGTAATAACATCAATATTTCTAGGCGTTGTTTAGATATATGTTATAAATGCTTACACCATAACATGAATGAATTCTCACTAGTCAAACCACGCTTCACACCTATACTATACATTATAACATTATCTATATGGGTTTTCAATGTCTAACCTGTATAGTTTATCAATTTAGGAATCAATACCACACAAATTAGAATTTTAAAAAATATTAAAATTTTCAAACCACACTCTATATCCATGGGGTCAGCTCTATGGGGGTTGTTAAGGTAGTGAATCTATCTTTTTAAAAAATATATTAAAATTTTCATTTTCAAATGAACAAGTGTGTCCATATTTGTCCAAATATAAAATAGAAATTAAGTTCTGTCAAAATAATGGAACTACAAATGTATTTCCTAAATTCAAGAGTGTATTATTCCCTAAACAAACTCTCAAGACACTTATTCCCTCTACTTTCTCCTTCTTGTTAGTTTTTGTATAGATGAACCTTTTAGCATCAATTGACTACATTCGGCTCCTGAGATAATCCTGCATAGTTACACTTATGTGAGTAGTTACACCCATTTATTTCCATCAAGTGTTATTAGGTATAGTAATTAGGTTGACTTTTGAACTGACAAAGTTGAGAAGTATATAGTACCCCAAGATAGTTTTGATATGATCAACCGAGTCATGTTAGGTCCTATTGGTTTCATCTCTGTGTCTAAGTGTGCAGGAACTTAGGAGCACAGGAAGTCGAGCGAAAAATACAGTAGACGAGAAGGATGGCACGGGAAGAGAGCCGATGGGCTCGATGCATCTGAGGGACGCAAAGTGTAGGGATCTCCCGGTGACATAAACACAAAAAACGCAGCGGAAACAAGATCCCTCGAGTGATCTATGCGAAAGAAAACTCATACAAAGTCGATCTACAATTACTTATCTCATAGATATACCTTTGATGTGTGCCTTTTCGTTTTTCCCGCTCGTCCAAGGTACGCCGGATCTCTTGCACATTCAAGCGTCCGTGCCTCTATGTGTATCCACATGAACACGATTTCTCAACTTCAGAGAAGAGATACCTTAGTTGTGCTAGCAACTTGAGGTAGTTTACAAAAGCACCAAGAACCCTGAGAAAGGGTTTAGGCCAAGAGGGAGAAGAGGAGGAAGAGAGGAAGGGAAAAGACTTAACTTTTTTTTCATCCAAATGACAAGACTCTCTTTTATACTCATCTCATGAATATGAAGAGGTTTTGTCCCTTTAGCTTCCCTTCATTAACGCCAATAAAGAGCACATCTTCTCATGTGACTCTTCAACTTCTCTCCATTCAATAAAGAGAGACTTTTTTCCTTTTCCTTTATTATTAATTCATTAAACACTTTAATGAATTAATATCTCATGAGTTCCCGACCAGGCCTCCCGAGCTCTCGACCAGGTCTCCCGAGCTCCCGAACAGGTCTCCTGAAGCATCGTGTCCTTAGTGTGTGACCCAATAGGTTCTCGTAATATTGGTAATGTGCCTAAACCGCTTTAGACACATAAGCAATTAGCGGCAACTAGCAATGCATCATTGCTACCCAAGTAACAAGAAAGTTGAGATCCGACTTAACCTCCGTGACTATGACAATGTATGACCTTCTTCTATCCTTGATATCTAGATTGACCAATGAGGAATAGACTGTGTCATCCTCGATCAATCTTTGTGTTTCTTGATCCTCAAGTAGACTCACTCAAACAATTAGCTCAATATCTCATATTGACTCATTTGAGCATGACCATACATTTTAGTAGTCCTACTAGATCAAGGGGCCCACAGATATCACTCCCGTCATATGGGAGGGATAGAACCCATCTACATCACTCACATCCCTCCGTATAATTTATTATATACCCAGTGATTGTCTTTATAGTCCACCCTGTTACGGGTGACGTTTGACGATACCAAAGTACACAACACCTTATGTAGGGAACCGTAGTAACTTCAGGTCTAAGGACTATTCATACTAATAGTCACATGAGAAAGTTTATGACACTCCTATGACAATCTATGAAACTTTCTCATGGCGGGTCAATTCAGTATACATTCTCTAATGTATACCATGTGTCAACTTGATATCACATATCCATGACTTGTGAGCTCAAGTCATCAATTGACCTACATGCTAGTCTCCATGCATTAATATTGTCCTTGAATATTAATGCTTGACTAGGAATGATTTAGTGTAGTGTTCTCTACATTATCTCACTATCGATTCAACCAATTGATTATGATGTAGATAAGAACCTACTACCCAAGGACATTATTATACTTAGTTATTTGACACAAGTATAAAGTAAGTATAATAACCAAACATGCCTTTATTAATGATAGAATACGATATAAAAAATCCCTAGTTAATCATCACATAATTGGCTCTAGGGCTCCTACTAATACAAAGTTTACGGAAGAGTACACAGGTGGACGAGAAGGGCATGTAGAATGTCCGAGGGACGAGAAGCCAAGGCCCATATTGCAGCATGGATAAGCACTGACCCGAATTAGGCGCCTGTGTTGCACTTGGGCACTAGAGATGTACCACGTCAACACATCGATAAATTTTTCAGGCTCTATAAATAGAGCCCCTTAGCTCAGAGTTTGTCGTCAATTCATTATATACAACAATTGCAATTACTTTCCTAAGTCTTTTTTGAGTTTAAGAGTCTGTAAGAAACTTCTCCGCCCACACAAGGAGTTATTTGGAGATTGAGTTTTTAATTGCCTTGGATTATCAACCACCCTAGTTGTAATCAAGTAAATTATGGTGCTTCTTTACTTTTAATTGTTAATCTTATTTATGTCTTTCTATTTTGCTTAACTAACTCTATCTTTGTTAAAGAAAGCAAAAGATCCACATTTATTTTTTCAAGATTATTCACCCCCTCTAGCTATCCGACATAGTCCTATAATTGGTGTTAGAGCCAAGTTGGCTTTTGAAGGACTAACTGCCAGATAAAGCAGAAGGGAATGTCTAGACTGAGCATCTACTTACCAAAGTTCGAGAGGGAGCTTGCGATCTGGAAACGGCGAATGGAAGTTTTCTTTAAAACTGATTTTGAACTATTTTTAATAATGAAAAATGATTTTGGAGCTCCTAAAAATAATAATGATAAGGACAAAGTAGAAGAAGTATGGATGAAGAAGGAGTAGGCCGACTTCATGGCTAACAGGAAAGTAGAATTTCATCTGCTAACTGTCCTACCAACACAAGAAGTCAACCGAGTCGGCAACTACATATTAGCAAAGGAGCTATGTGAGAAGTTCTTGGAATTGCATGAAGGGACTTCAGAAGTGAAGCTTGCATGGTGAGATATCCTTCGAAACCAACCTCTAGATGGAAGAAGGAGAGACGGTAGTGCAACTACATATAAGAATCATGAAGATAATCATCGGGCTCAAGAATCTCGGAGAATGGGTAACAAATGCGAGATTCGTTAAGGTATGCTTTGAACACTTTTCCGAGAACTTCAGAATGGATGTCGATGGTGGACTCTTATTTCATCTCCAATTCCTCGAGGTATATACTTTAGAAAATTTATTTTCTACTTTTGAGCTTCACAAATCTAGATGTGTAGGATCAAGAAGGGAAAAGATGGACAGTATCACCCTAGCCACAAGGAAGATCTAACCCAATGAGGAATCTTAAATTGATGAAGAGGAAATGACCTACATGGTAAGGAAACTAAATAAATATTTTAAATATACAAGATTTAATAAGATGCAGGGCAAAAATCATTCACTGGGAAGAAAGAAAGTCAGATGCTATAATTGCCAAGAAGAAAGGCACATAAAGGAAAACTATTCAAAACTGAAGGAGAAAAAGGTAAACAAGTCCAAGCACAAGAACTTGAAAGTTACATGGGACGAGTCGTCATTAGATGAGTTCAAACTTGAGGAACTCGCTGGACTAGTCCTTATGACAAACCACCTTGAAGAGAGAATTAAAGAAGGGGGAGCTTCGTCGGGAGAAAGCAGCAATGAAGGGGGAGCATTCAACTTTGAATATAACTTGTAAGTGAGTTATGTTTACTCCCTCCTAATCAACTTCTGGTATTAAAGCTATGACGAAATCCTTGTGTAAATTAAGATTTAAGTACTTAGAAACAAAAAGAAATTTAGCCTCTGCATGTCCACTAGAACTTTATAAGAAATTAAAATTTGAGAATGAAGAATTAAAAGCACGGATAGCTAAATTAAAAAATGAATATGCATGTCGAAGTTCAAATTTTTCTAAAAACTCATATTATAGAGGACATAACTAGTATTTGAGAAATCACAGGAGTAAAATTGTAAAAGTGCTCAAAAATTATATTGCATCAAAATTTTTGATTAACATTGTAGGTAGGAATTTATTTTGGATTCCTAAATCTGTGTTAAACTGTTAGATTGTTATTTGGGAAATCAATATTTTTTGTGTCATTTTGAATTTTTTTTGGGAATTTTATTTTTACAAAAAAATTATTTTTAAATTTATCTGTGATAGACTTCATTCATATCTATTCATAGAAAATTTTTAGATTTTTTTCGATTGTTAAATAAATTTTTATGATTATTTTTTTATGTTTAAATTTTAAAAATACTTTGAAGTCAATTTTTGGAAAACCAATTTTTTTTGTAGACTTACCATTAGATTTTGACTCTTAAAAAAATTATCAAGATTTTTCAAAAACAAATGTATTTTTAAATATTTATTTTTCAAAATTTATGCATTATTGATGAATTATTTTTCCACACTCAATGGAAATATACTAATTTTGAAAAGTTTTATGTAACCAGATTTAATATTCTAATATATTTTCAAAAAAATTAAAAATTTTAGATAAAAGACAATTTTCTATGATTTTTTTAATCAAAAATGAGTTTTTAACTTTAAAATTTCTTTAAAATAAATTTTTGACAAAATTAATACACTTGATTATATTTTTACAAACTTAAAAATATAAAAGATTTTGGATAAAGAATTTTTAATTTTAAAAAATAACTATTTTTAAGCTACAGATGTTTAAAGTCTTTTTACTTATGTTTTTTCCCTTAACTAATTTTTTTATTTGATTAAAGGGAGAGAAATGAGAATTAAATTAGTGGTGGTTTTAATTGTTTTAATTGGTTTAATTTTTATTGCAAAATTTATGCTTACTTTATTGTAAAATTTTATTACTTGCTTTTTTTACTATTTGTGTTTACCTTAACTCAGGTTGATGCATATTAAAATGGAAAAGATTATAAATACCTCGAGATAGTTTTGATATAGTCAATCGAGTCAAGTTAGGTCATATTGGTTTGATCTCTATGTCTAACTGTGCAGGAACTTAGGAGCACAGGAAGTCGAGCAGAAAATGCAGCAAACGAGAAGGATGACACGGGAAGGGAGCCGACGGGCTTGGTATATCTGAGAGGAGCATAGTCTGCAGAAAAGTATACTGGTGGATGAGAAGGGCATTTGCGATATCCGAGGGATGAGAAGCCGGGTAAGAATACTTCTTGAGGAAAAGCTCGGAAGTTGGGTTCGGGTGAGCTCAACTTCGGATGATCAAAAATTACCTCGAAGCTCCGGAAAACTGATCAACCGAAGGTTGACTAGAATCAAGCTTGCTAAAGCTTTTCCAAACTCTATAGATAGAACCTCTTAGCTTAGAGTTTATCATCAATTCATTCTATACAACAACTGCAATTACTTTCCCAAATCTTTTCTGAGTTTAAGAGTTTGTTAGAGGCTTCTCGCCCACACAAGTTATTTGGAGATTGAGCTTTTAATTACCTTGGATTAACAACCATCTTGGTTGCAACCAAATAGATTCTGGTGTCTCGTTACTTTTAGTTGTTAATCTTATTTATGTTTTTCTATTTTGTTTAACTAACTCTATCTTTATTAAAGAAAGCAAAAGATCCTGATTTATTTTTCAGGACTATTCAGTCGTCTAGCTGGCTGACACAGTCCTATAAAGTATACCTTTTGACACGCTAGTTGATGTATTTGGGACAATTCTTCTTCAGATGACCTATCTTTTTATAAAAGCAATAAGTTGGGTTTGAATCTTATTATTTTTGTACCTTATGCCTTGAAACCCCCATCACTACAAGTTGTTTACCTTTACTTTTACTCTTATTGAGCCCCTAATGGATTCCAGAATAAACATCTTCATGATCATTAGACTCATGTGATTCAATTGCTCTCACATGTCAAAGATCATCTTTTGATATCAATGGAATTACTAGTTAAACATGCAAGAAGATCATACATAAATGCAAAGTTTAGATCTATACAACCCCTAGGGCATAGCTGAGTTGGTCACCACATTGTAGATTTGCATAAATGGACAAGAGTCGATTCCCCTCGAAGCCAGAGAAAATATCCTCCTATATGGTGACTTGTGTGATTTCCTGATTTAGCTCTATATAAATGATTGTGAGATTGATCATGTGAGGCATCCCAGGTCAGCGTATGATATTTTGTAGAAAAAGTTTAGATCCATGTAGCTTAATAAAATCTTAATATGCTCTTTTCCTTATCCAAAATTTATGTCAGTAAGTAGAAGGATGTTTTTCAAATTAGAAGATATTGAGAGTGCTACATAAACAAAAATAAAAAACATATCTCATTTAACTAAACAAAGATGTATCTTTATAGTTGTGCAATAACATAAATGCAACAATCAAACATGCAACTTTACGATATTAATTGAGATACATAGTATAATATTACATTAAGTCTTTATACTAAATTGCAACTTGCTAATGCTAATGGTACTATTCAAATAACTCATAAATATCTTCATTTGCCACATTTCGTCTTCCATTATACCAACATGTCATGCACATGATTAACCGGTGTATGAGCTTTCTTAGTTAGCTTATATTTTCAAATATCACTTACAACTCTTCTAATAAGTCACTCAACGTGCCTTCCTTTGGGTCAAAATATTATACACATGATTTAGAAGTCAAATTAGATTTATGTGCTTTCTTAAACATATATCCAGCACAAAGAATGGTTTTTCTTTGGGTTAACGATCTTTTTCATGAATATACATCCATCTACGCAAATATCTCAAGCCTCCCTAATGTTTCTCACTTTGGTAATAGTATTGACTCAACTAAGTAGCAAGTGTGAAGAAAGATACAGGAAAAATATTGAAAACTCAACTAATCAGACATTATCGATTGATACCAGTTACTAGTCGATTGATTCTCTAATCAGTCGATTATCACAAGGTAGCAACCGACAAATACTCCTTATGTGTTAATTCCTAGACACTGTAATCGACTGCCCATCCATGCCAATCGATTGCCCCACAATAGTCAAGTTCCCCAATCAATCTGTAGTGCTTTTGTTCACAAGTTCATCCATATCATTCGATTGGTCCTTATCACAATTGACCGATAATAACCAATTGAACTGCTCAATCGACTTAGAGACCTTCAGTGGACAAACCCTTAAACACCAATCGATTAATTCTTATGACAATCGACTGGTGATGACCAGTCAAACTGCCCAATTGACTTAGAAATCTTATGTGGATGAACCAAGGTTTTGCAATCGATTGGTCCTCATGACAATTGACTCGTGAACACCAGTTGAACTATCCAATTGACTCCACGACCGTTTGTGCACGATCCCAGGTTGATCACTTGATTGGTGTTCTAGCAATAGACTGGTGAACACTAGTTGAACTGCCCAATTGACTCAGACCATTCTATGAATAACTTTGGACTCATTAGTCGATTGATCCTTATGACGATCAACTGGTGAAGACCAATCGAATTGCTGAATCAATTTCAACCCATACTATGCCCAATTTTACACTTACCAATTGATTGGTGAAACTCGTCCATTGATTGATAATTGAAAACACAACTTCTCCACGTGATTGTTTAGCCAAAAAACCTTAAATTCCATCGTTATTAGTGTTCTTTGCTGGTGATGCGAAAAACTCAAAATGTAGGTTATATTCTAGGGGTATCTAATTAGACCTGCCCACGGGCAGAGTCCAGCCCGGACCCGGACCGGGTGGCCTGTTAACCTGGTTCGCGTGGGGTGAAAATTGTCGAACCGTCAGTTCCAACGAAGGAGACGGGACGATATGCCTTCGAACGAAGGGAACTATAGCATGATGTTCACCTCACTGGATTTTTCCACAGTTGCAAAATCATCGGAGATCGAGCCAGGTGCTCCTCCGCATCCGGCGATCCCGATCCATCTCCTCCCCCAGGATGCCCTCCACAACGTCTTCGGGCGCCTCTCCCTCCCCGAGGTCGTAGCTTGTCTCTCCATCTGCCGAATCTTCTGCGATGCGCTCTCATCCCTTCCCTTCCTCTCCTCCCTCCCCCCGCTTCGCCTCCTCGCCCTCCGCCACCCTCGTTGCTCCGCCACTTCCGCTGACGATCCACACCCCTGCTTTCTTGCCCTTGATCCCGGCTTCCGGCGATGGTTCCGCCTTCCCCTTCCCTTTGCTTCCTCCTCCCCCCTCACTGCCTCACCTTCCCTCCTTTTCCTCTAGGTAGTCGCTGCCAACAACAAGAGGAGCTCGAGATCCCTTGTTGTTTGCAAACCCCTTACTGGGTCTCATCGTGTCCTCCCCCCATTGGGCTCCGCCTAGTCGCGTCACGGCATTGTCCTTGCCTGTCCCGATGGCACAACCCTCATCCTCACACAACTCGCCGCTCTTTCCTGTGGATAGGGTACAGACCACTGGCTTAAATTCTCCCTCAACCTCCCTTCCAAACCCCGGAGCTCCGTCCTAATGGCTGGCTCGATCTTTGCCCTTTGCGATGTGGGCACGCCTTGGCGTAGCCTGTGGCGGCTCTCTCCTGAAACTTTTCAAAGAATTTGATTTTCAATACGTAGGCAACTGATATAAGTACAAGCTTTTTTTAAAATAAATTTTATATTTTAAATTTAATTTTTAATTTTTAATTTTTTTAATATAATAATTTCGAACCGTGACGAACCGTGGCGAACCATAAACTGAATCGTGAACCAGCGGTTCCGAACCGTGAACCAGCGGTTCCGAATCGTGAATCGTAATCGGCTTGGGCGGTTAAGGTTAAGGGTCAACCTCTCACGAACCATCGAACCGGCAATTTCGAATCGTGGTCGGGTCTATTTCTAATACTCCATTCGATAGATATACATCAATTCACATATCCAAATAAAATTGAATGCAAAATCGATGTATACTTACCAAATCATCGAAATAAATAAATTAATATACATCGATCTAGCTATGATCTTTGATAAGACAACAGAAAACTGAATTGATACGATAACAAATCAAATTCTGACCGAGTCCAAAGTTAATGTCATTGTTTCCCTTATTTGTCATCGGAGCAATTCCTATACTGCAGTGGAAGTCTTTCAGCAAAGATAAGATAACAACCTTAGTCCTTCTCAACGGGAAAGAGAAAAGGAAGATAAAAGGAAAAACAAAAGAGTCAACAATTCAACAAGATGCCCCAATCGATTGTTGACCTCTTCCTTTTATATTTAACTCATCTTGCATGATGATCCACCAAGAATCCCATTACCAATTAACATCCCATCAATATTAATTAACAAAATAAGTTATTAGATCTACGCATTGAATTCACCTTCAAAACTTAAATCTTCATTCATACATCAACATTAATTAGATGATTTAATTAAGATTTAATTCTTTAATGACAATTATAATTGTATTTGTCATTAATCTAGTATTAGCTCACCAAATGAAAACTTAAGAAATCTATATAATTAAATAAAGTTTATGCACTGTGTACCCAATTAAATGGGGATGTTAATAACCGGTTTGAAAGAAACCTCTCTAGAAAATCCAGCCCTTAACCGGATTCGCGTTCCTGAGCCCCAATAACATGGCCGGCTCAAGGCATAGGTCATTAAGGCTTATGCCTAGGACCCCTAATTTATTGGGGCCTATAAATTTTACAAAAATAGTAAATATTATTATTATATAAAATCTACAATTAATGTCACTATTCATATTTAGATTATTAACTTTGATTACCACTTCTTTATTAATTTGCTTCCTTATGAATTGTATTTCGCATTCTCTTAACATGTAATTGTATTCTCTTAGTAATTAATTGCATTTAATTGCATTCCCTTGCACCATTTTAAATGAAATTTTATTATTTTTCATTTTATTTTTTCAACTTGTTTTGTAACTTGATAAAAGTAGTTCTGTACTAATATTATTCTACTCTATTTTTCTCCTGATCTCCTCCTTTGGATCCTCTGGTGAAATTCTCAAAGAAATATAATACGTCTTTTTTCTTCGCCGGTAATATTTTTTCCCCGCTCTTTTCTTTTCCCTCTATAAGAAATAAAAACGTGAATTAGAAATTTTTTTTATTTATACAAATGCAAATAGAATACTAGTCTTTTTAAATATCAAATTATTATAAAACTTGATATTTATTTATTTATATTATATTTGTGCAGATAATAATTGAATTTTAAAATATCATCAAATTGAAATTATAAGGTATAAATCAGATTTTTTATTTAATTTTAAATAATTTTATTTTGATAAAATTACAGAGATTTATATTTTCTTTTTTTATTATTATCTGAGTATAAATATGTTTGCTGAAAAATATGATTCTGTATATACAAAACATATGAAAAAAATAGAAGAATTTATTATTCTCAAAAAGGTGCACTTGATAATATTCAAAATCAAAAATCAGAAAATACAATTGAAAATTTAAATGAAAAGCCAATTGAATTTTTACTAGAATATAATACTTTAGAAAATCTATTTTTAAAAACTAGATTTTATATAAAAATCTATTTTTAAAATTAATATTTTATTTTTAAAAAACTATTAAACCCGATCCCAAATCTGAATGAAAAAAAGGTGAGGAAATTTATTTAAAAAATATTAAAGACCTAAATTTTTTTCCATCTAGGACCTCAAATAACCTTGAGATGGCCCTGCCCAATAATGTGAAAATGGTCGCCGTGCATGAGGAATCTACAAAAAGAGCTTGCGTTGCATGCGCCCACAAAGCTCCAACCGAAAGCTCCAACTCTCGCTTTGCGTTGCATGCGCCCAAAAAGCGAGAGTTGATTCAGGTGTAAAGTGAAACAGACACTTTGAATAATTTCTTAGTATTAATCTAAAAGAGAACCATTCCAGACCAACACTTGAATCTTCCCTTCAAACTCTTTAAGAACCTTGCACGATACGAGACTGCGTACGTATTAGCTATACTTTTGACCATTAAAAGCCTCCATTACTGAAAAATATGTAATTGCATGTTGCAAATGGCCGAACTTCCGTGTCCCAACCCATGAAGCCCACCATTCTCATTAGAATTGCCTTGGTTCGTTTAACTTTCTTTTAATCCTATCAAGCTTGATTGATTTGCTTCGATTAGATAACTCTCTCTTCATTAGAATTGCACTTGTTTTCGAGCAAAATGACAAATGACAGCCATATTCATGCAACAAAAGTGTCTTTAGAATTAAAGCACAATTCCGCCACTATGCTACCGGAGTGTTATCCACCCAACTCATCGACCAAACTTAATTAAACACTTTAATTCATGCAAATGCAATGCCACTCACTAGTTTCTTTCTCTCAAAACTATATATCTATTTCAAACACACTGTGGACCTAGCAACAAAGAAAGCAGCCTGGTCTAGTGCTGAAACACGACATGTTCTACAGGACTCCACCTTAATTAACAAGGTTTTCACGAAGACGCATAATTAAGAAAGAATTAATCGCTAATTCTGAGCACGCCACCGGTGTTGTAGTTTTTTTTATTAGCGAATTGAATTCTGATATTAATTGCTAGAGGTGATGAGACTGGGAGCTTTATTCTTCATGCACTTTTCTTAGGATCGATCTAGCTAGCTTCCGTTCATCGGCCGCCGACGAGGCTGTTGACGAGCGCTAAGGCATTGCTGGTGTACTGCTTCACCCTCCTCACCCGACCGCATATATCGGTCTTGACGTCGACGCCAGAACCGCCGCCATATGCGGACGCGGCGGCCGCTTCCTGGAACCCGTCAGAGCAGGACTCCTCGTTAGTGAGGGCGGCGCTCAACCACGTCTGCGCGTTGGACACCCGCCACGCCACCTCCATCCCCACCAACTCCTCCACTCCGCGCAGCTCGCCGTAGGTCTGGCACACCTGGTCGGCGGCGTCTCCCAGCTGCTCGGAGCAGTCGCGCAGCGCCGCGGCCGGCGCCGGCCCGGCGGAGGGCGGAGACGTGGGCGCGGAGGCCGCGGAGGCGGGCGAGGGTCACGTTGGCGGCGACGCGGGCGAGCTCGGGGGAGCTGCCGCCGACGGCGGCCGCGTAGGAGGAGAGGGAGGAGAAGCAGAGGTCCGGGTAGCGGGTGAGGTTGCAGCGCGAGCGGATGAACAGGGCGGCGCGGTCGTGGGAAGGGCTCGTCGGAGGAAAGGCCGGCGCCGGAGCGCAGGAGGCGAGTGAGAGAAAAAGGAAGGCGAAAAAGAGGAGGATGGTGGTGGGAGGCATCGTGGCCTTTTCTGGCGTGAAGGAGAAGACGGCGCGGGTTTAGGGGAGGATGAGTGGAGCAAGGGGAGAAGGGGTATTTAAAGAGGAGGAAGATGCGGCTGGGATTGCAACGACGAGTGACATGAAACAATTAATGATAATGAGACGGTTACGCTAGCCCACGATTTATCATGCCGAAATTACCCAACTACCCATCCCACCCGATTTTTCCCTTTTTAGAATAAGAATAAAACAAACTTTTAATTTGCCAAAAATAAAAATGAAATGAAATCTCACGTTTTTGTTTATATGAATTGATTTCTGTACAGATATTTTTTGTGCACCGAATGGGACGATGCCAAATTTTATTATTATTATTATTATTATTCTATTTTTTAATAAATCACGAAAATGTTATAATAAATCGTCGACAATTAATCCCCGTCATCTTCACCAATAAAAGGATGAAACCGTTATCCTCACTGTTTCCGTTAAACTTTATTGTTTACCTTGACATCATCTTCCCCGGGCATGAAGATTAAGCTCATCCTAAAATAAAAGACCATGATTTATGTTAGAAAGGGTAAACTGTGATGAAATCTTGGGTCTCAATTTAGTTAAGCGGAATTAAATTTTATGTTATTTAAATTTATTTAATAAATATTTGGGGCTTTAATATATTTATTACAAATAATATTATCTAAAATTAAGTATAAAATTAATACATTTTTTAGAAAAATCACTAATAATATAATTGAGAAAAAAAGAAGAAGGAAAGATAAGGACGATAGAGATGGAGTGAAGATGAACACGAAGCAATATGGTTCCCGAAGAAAGGGGATGAAGGGTACCTACTAATCGGTAGGTGTGCAAAATGATGTGGTGCAATCAACCACGCCATTAATTTCGTAGTCTGATTTTCAAGATTTCGTCTATGTCTAGGTTTATTCTAATTAATCTACTGGATCATGCCTAGATTTAATTCGAATATAAAATTTAATCAGTATTTTTAAATTAACAAATTTCAACTTATCTCTAATACATTTTTTTTTTATGCTATGTACCATCCACTACGGATCCGTGTACGTCAGACTCAAAACACCTTTCATACAATGGCAGGTGCCTTGAGTTTTTTTTTTAAATTTTTTAAGTGATGAAGGCATCTCCAATTGTCACGCTTTTTTATTTTTCTATCGGTAATTATTTATTTATTTATTATTTATGTTTAAGATAAGTTATATATATTTAGAATTTAAAATTTAAATATTTAGGAGTTAGATTATAGTAACATTAAGCTAATAATTTTTTTTTTCTATGATTCAATTTTCTTTCAAGGATTTTAACGGGTTTAGATACTCATGGGAGACGCTTAGTTTGTTTCAATTTTAAAATTTTTCATTATTAATTAATATTTCTATTTTAAAGTTTTTTTTTTGTTGCTTATGAAAGATGAGATGAACAGATTAGGCTCGTTTTTTTATCATTCAAATTCACCGGCAATTTACCAAAGGGCGTATCCAACTATTCGTAATTACCGAAAGGAGTACCATGGTTTCTATTATACCAAAGGGCGCATCCCATATAGTGAAATTACTTTTATACCCCTTCCGCCAAAGAATGGTTTTATCAAACACATTTTTGAGACAACCGAACCACTTTATCAATAAAATATTAATTTGTGGTTCGGATGGGTAGCAATCAAATTTTTCTCCATTCTCTCTCAGCGCAACAACGTAAATGGAAGGTTTGAAGGTGGAGGACATTGTGCGTGCCCTAGCTGTGATATAGTTGCGAGCTCATCCCCCGAATCCCTGCGGACAACCAAAACCTAGGCAATGCTCGAAAGCGTTTCTGTGTGATCCTGAGGTGGGTTTTAGTGTTAACGTTGAGGTCGAGACTGATCGGCATAATACACCAAGGGGTTAGGGTTTCTGCACGTTTGATATATTTGATAATGTCAGGAAAAAGGTTTGTGAGTGGTTCAGCGTCTTCTTCGTTGGCATTATCCACCAAGGTATGTTAGCGATATGCTTAGGTCAAACCAGCATAGTTTGTCAACATGTTTAAAATTATTTTGCTGAATAAATTTGTACTGTATATAAACTGTAGGATTCAGATGAGTTTGGACAAAAATTACGTTGGTGCAGTGTTTTAGGCCACTTTAAACAATTTTTTGAAGCATTTGAAATTTTAAATGATCGACACATTGCGAAGATCAAAGGGTCGTCTTTCAGTTTTTTCCTGGATATACAAGAATTGCAGCATATCCGTGGAATTTTGGTTAATATATTTGAAAGTTGAGATTCAACCTCGCAAGTTTTTAAATTCTCAGGTAATAGTTTTAGTTATGAATTGTAGACAATATCTATCGTAACTATAGTAAGATAAGACAGTAATATAGATGGCCTGAAATGATTAGTTTTTGATAAAGTTTAATCATTTCATTTCAGGGCTACTGAGGGCCTGAAGTGAAATTGACTTCAGGCCCTCGGTAGGCCTGAAATAAAATCATTTCAAGCCTACCGAGGGCCTGAAGTTAATTTAGTTCAGGCCCTCGGTAGGCCTGAAATGAATTCATTTCAGGCCCACGTTGGGTCTGAATTGAATTCATTTCAGGCCCAACGTGGAATAATTTCAAGCCTATATTCTTGATGATAACTAAATATTGTAATTGTTTCAGGTGTACCGGTTGCGTTCTCCAGACGAGATGTTGCTTTGATACTGGGTATAGTGGACCATGGTGTTTCGGTCCCTATTAATTCAACTAAAGCATCGGGTGACCTCTATCGTACTTACTTCTCAAAAGAAAAACAACCTACAAGAACAAGACTTGAGGAGTTACTTAAACATTTTTCTAAAAGTGTTGAATCAGAGGATGATGTGTTATTAGTGTGTAAATTTTATATTTTGTATATATTTGTTTGTGTTTTATTTTCGTCTAGTACATATAAGGTTCCTCTAGGTCTTGTAGATATAGTAGATGATTATGACAATCTAGATAGATTCAACTGGGTAGAAGCTATCCATCAATTTTTGTCTCCACAATTACCTAAGATTGGGGACTTATTTTCATCAACTCAGGGGAACCAGAGCACCACCAACCTGTAGGATCGATGCACGTGAGAGGGGGGGGTGAATCACGTGACTTTTTAAAAAATTAAATCAGAGTGCTTTAAAAAGCGTGCACAGCGGAAATGAAAGAAACGAAAAACGAACACACAAACACGAACGATTTTTACTTCGTTCGGAGCCTTCGGCGACTCCTACTCGAAGGCCCAGGTCCCTCGGACCTTTCCGTTGGGCAATCCACTAAAACTCTCTACCGGGAAACCCCGATAGAGTAGGCGAGTACAAAAGAATTGAAAGTGTGACAACCCCACACTTTCAAGTAATTAAGTGCAATAAAGTATTAAAAAAATATTCTTCTTTTTACCGACGTCCGGAGTAGGTCGACTCTTTCGGGGCAGCGGGACGTCGTCGGCTCGAGGTGAAGCGTTTCCGGAGCAAGGCGCGAGCGTAGAAGAACTTTGAAGCGTTGAAAGAATTGTTGATAGAAGAAGAGGGTCGAGGGCCCTTTATATAGGGCTGGGGGCGCCCGGGATGCTCGGGGCGCCCCCCACGTGGCTTTCGATCCGGCGAGCCCTCTGGTCAAGGTTGATCTCTGCTTCTTCGGGATCACCTTTGACTGGGGCGCCCGACGCGCGCGGGGCGCCCGGATTGACCGGTCAAGGCTTCATCTTCTTCGCGAGGGTGAGTTGCTACAGCTGCCAGTGGCGTGGCACAGTGGGCGCCCGCGACTCGCGGGGCGCCCGACGCGCGCGGGGCACCCGAAACATCCGGGGCGCCCCCAGATGTGCTGCTGTCGGAGCGTTTACTTGCTCTGCTGACTTTGGGTTGACTCTGGGGCGCCCGAAACATCCGGGGCGCCCTGCTCAGTTACTGCCTCACTCCTTTGAGGCTCTCTGAGCTGCAGAAACACAGTCCTTCGGTCCTGCATCCAGGGTTAGTCCAAAACAGCAATTAATAAGTTAATTTTACACAGCCTTGGCTGTCTTGGTTCTGACTTTGGGTCTCCAAAATGGAGCCCTAGGTCGAACCGACGCCTAATGTTCCCTCAAGGGGAACGCGTCCTCACTGGTTCGCTCCTCCAGTGACTTACCTCACTTACCTTGTGCAGCTCTACTTGACTTCTTGACCCACCAGGACTTCCTGCCAAGGCTCAACCACCTTGGTCTTCCTGCCAAGTCTCAACCAACTTGGTCTTCAGCCAGTTGTCAGGTCCCGCGGACCCAACTGGACTTCCCGCCAGGACTCAACCATCCTGGACTTCAGCCTGGTGTCTGGTCCTAAGTCTTTCAACCCTGCACACTTAGTAAAGAGGTTAAACACCAACAACCCTAACTTTAACCACTTTGTCATACATCAAAACCCGAGTTTGACCGTTTGTGCAAACTGCACCAACAATCTCCCCCTTTTTGATGTAATGACAACCTAGGTTAAAGTTAGAGAAAAAACTAGCAGATACATGCAAGTAAATAAAAAATAAGCATGAAAGTACATGGTGCAAAATTAAGTAGCAAATAGAATTTTCTAAGCTTTAACCCTACTCTCCCCCTTTGTCATTCATCAAAAAAAACATACGTATATTAAGTTACGGAGAGTAGGATCCAAAGCTAAGTGATAGGGAAAACTAGACTTAGGCAAAATAGATTAAGTAAGATAAATAGCCTAAGTGAAAAAAGGAACTCCCCCTAAATCAATTAACTTAGCTTTCAAAACTAACAAATAGTTTTCAACAACATTATTTTTCAAATGAATTAGAAATATTTTCAAAGTTAAGCTTGACAATCTTTTTAAAAGAAAATATATAAAAATTTCCCAAATAATACATATTTTTCAAAGCCAAAAGAAACTTTGCTACTGAGCTTTAACTTAGAAGAAGGAAGATATTCTAAGAATAAGCTTTAAAAGTTTCAAGACCATTATTCAATTTTTAAAACTAATTTTTCAAGAATATGCCTTAGATTCTTTTGAAAATAGTTATACTTTAAAAGTAATATCATAGACTTAATCAAACTATTCTTAAAATTAATTTTCCAAGTTAGTTTGAACTCCCCCTTAACTTGACAAGCCCTTAGAATTCCTTGTCAATTTCAAGGTAAACATTCTATTATGTCCTAGGGATATCCAAACTACAAATAAAAATATTTCAAAAGAATCATTTTTGAAAGTAAATCAATCAAAATATTTTGATACTTTCTAGTATAAGAACAAGCTAATAGTGGATTTTCAAAAAACATAAGTGTTTTTATTTTAAAGTTATTTTCAAATATGTTATAAGGGATTTGCCAAAAAGATGTATAGAAATATTTTCCCTCCCCCTCAACTCGATATTCTTCATAAGTCCTTAGGGGGTAAGTTCGTAAAAGAACAAGCAGAAAGAGAAAAGGAAACAAAAGAGTTTTTTTTTTTTTTTTTTGTTAAGTTGGTTTAATTAAGGATTAGGTGTAGGCTTAATTAAGCCTTTAGTGTGGGTTTGCTTTTAGGTTTGGTTTAATTAGGTTTGTATTCATTAGATTTAAGTTTGGTTTAATTAAAGTTTAATTAGGTTAATTATATTTAAGTTTGGTTTAATTAAAGTTTTTAGTTAAGTTGGTTAAGGTTGGTTGGGTTGATAAATTTTAATTAAACATTAAAAATTAAGTTAAAGTTTTAAAATTTAATTTTGATTTTAATTGAAGCAATATTTAAAGTTTAATTTTAATTACGATTCAATTTTGGTAAGATTAAATTAAGATTTAATTAAGAGTTAAAGTTTGATTTTGATTAAGATTAAGATTAAAGTTTAAATAATTAAGATTTTTAATTAAACTTAAGGTTAAGGTTTAATTAATTAAGAATTTTAATTAAGATTAAGGTTAAAATTATTAAGAATTTCAATTAAGATTAAGGTAAAATTTTAATTACAAGCTTTAGTTATTTGGGGATTAAAGTTAGAGGTATTTAAATGAAGTTTTAATAAAGGGTTGAAGTTCAATTAGGTAAAATTTTAGGGGTTAAAATTTAATTTGGTCGAATTTTAAATAAATTAAAGTTAGTTAAGATTTAATTAAAGATTCAAGGTTAATTCATTGGAGTCTGAATAAAGATTGAAATTCTAATTAATTAAGGATTAAAGTTGATTAAGGATTCAAGTTTAATTAATTAAGGATTAAAATTTGATTATGCAAATTTTAGTTAAAGTTAAAGTAGAATTTAATTAAGGTTAATTTTTAATTTATGTTGAAATTTAATTAGATGAATTTTTAATTAAGGATTTAATTAGGTGAAAAATTAAGATTTAGATTAAGTTAAAATATGATTTAATTAAGAATTTTAAAGTTTAATTTTAACATTTAAATAAGATTCAAATTTATAAATACGATTAAAATTTTAATTAATATTTAATTTGATGAAAAGAAAGTAAAACTTTATCGGTTAAAATTTAATTAAGTAACGGTTAGGTTAAAATACCCAAGTTTCAAATTTTATTGTCTCTAATCATCTCACTCAGTCTAATATTGTCAATCAAAGGGATCCTATCGTTTGTGTGAGATGAGCTTGAATTTGATTTTTAATTTTAATTTTTTTTTTGAAATTTAATTTTAATTTTAATTTTAATTTGAATTTTAATTTGTATTTGAATTTGAATTTTAATTTTAATTTTAATTTTAATTTTAATTTTAATTTTAATTTTAATTTTAATTTTAATTTTAATTTTAATTTAAATTTAATTTGAATTTGAATTTTAATTTTAATTTTAATTTGAATTTTAATTTTAATTTTAATTTTAATTTTAATTTTAATTTTAATTTTAATTTTAATTTTAATTTTAATTTGAATTTGAATTTTAATTTTAATTTTAATTTTAATTTGAATTTTAATTTTAATTTTAATTTTAATTTTAATTTGAATTTGAATTTTAATTTTAATTTTAATTTTAAATTTAATTTGAGTTTTAATTTTAATTTTAATTTTAATTTTAATTTTAATTTGAATTTTAATTTTAATTTGAATTTGAATTTTTGAAAGTTGAGTTATCAATCAATAATTTGAATTTGGTTATCCTTATTCATCTCACTCGGTCTAAGTCATCAATCAAGGGAGTCCTATGATTTTGTGAGATGATTTTGATTTTGTTTAGAAAAGTTAACTTGACCTTGTGTTAGATTCAAGTTTAACAAGTAGTAATTTAAAAGTACATTTCAATAATTGGCTTCCAGGCCATGGCGAGGCACAGTGACCTTCTTTGGCCGAAACCTTATTGGAGCAACAACCATTTTCTAGGCAAAGCCGCTTAAAGAAGTTGGACTTTTAACTTACTCATTGAAAACCCTGTTACTAAATAGTACAAGAGTCAAATTAACTTTGAAGCTAGTCCTAAGTGCCCACCTGGGCAGCGGCTGATTTTAAGGTGCCAACTAGTTTGGAGCCTCCCCCTAAATTGTAGACTGGGTGTCTAGGGTCAATGTAATGGATGTCCCTTTTTGGGACATAAAATTGATTCTGACCTACTTGCTTTGTTAGATAAGCTTTCGGAACCCATGCTTTTCGTTGATTTTTGCGGGGGTGGATAAAGGAGATAAAGGATCTTTGGGACGATCTCGATTTATATCCTATCCCAGATTTGTTATACATGCCCTTTTGTGATCCAAGAATAAGGTCATGGTTCTTGGATCGGGTTGTGAAAGTTGCTAGTAGATCCTTAAGTTTTAGGACTTCGCCCTTTAGGGTTGAGTTTTCAGTTTCAAGCTCAATTAATTTTTGATTTTGAGGTTGTTCAGTTAATGTTCTGGTATTAATTAATTGCTCCTTAAGGTCTTGATTTTCCTTAAGAAGCTGGTCATTTCTAGATTCAGATTCAAGCAATTTTTTATTTAAAACAGAAATAATTTTAAAGAACTTTTCATTTACTGAATCTAAATATACCTTAGTCGAGTCGTCCGAAAAGAGTCTGATCTCTTGACTCGACTCGTATTCAGAATCTCCGTCGTGCTCTGAGTCTGACCCGGGTCCGGTTGCCATAAGTGCGAGATAGTTTGAGTTCCTTGGTGGTTCATCGTCGGAGTCGTCTGTGCTGTCGTCCCAAGTGGCTTGAAGAGCCTTCTTCTTCTTATTCTTCTTGGGTTGATTCTCCTTTTTGTAGGGGCATTCGTGTTTGAAGTGTCCTTTTCTGTTGCAACCAAAACAGGTTATTTTACTTTTGTCTTCACTACTGGTAGGCTTCATTATCCTCTGGAGGTCCTTTCTTGAGAACTGGTTTTTCTTTTTGGCGAAGACCTTTCTTACTAGGTTGACCATTTGTTCCTCATCATCTGAGTCTGAGTCTGACTCTTCTTTTAATTCTTGAATTTTCTTGTTTAACTTGCCATCTTTTGAGGAACCTGCAAATAAGGCAAATCCTTTCTCGGCCTTCGCGTTAGTCTGTTCGTGCAGTTCTAATTCACAAAACAATTCATCTAAATTAATTTTAGAAAGGTTCCTAGAAATTTTATAAGCATCTATAATAGATGCCCATAGTGAATTTCTAGGAAATGCATTTAAAGCATACCTTATGATGTCTCTGTTTTCTTGTTTGTGCCCGATTAGGTGGAGTCCATTTAGTATGTCCTTGATCCGGGCGTGGAGTTGGCTTGCAGATTCTCCTTCCTGCATTTTTATATTAAATAACTTATTTAAAAGTAAATCCCTTTTTGTTACCTTGGCATCAGAGGTGCCTTCATGTAGTTCAATTAGTTTGTCCCAGAGCTCTTTGGCAGATTCAGTTGGGCCGATACGGTTCAATTCCTCTTTTGTTAGTCCACACTGGAGGGTGTTCTGCGCCTTGTACTCAGTCTGGGCCTTTCTCTTCATATCAAGGTTCCATCTATCAGGCTTCAGTGGTGCATTGTTTCCCTCGTCCATTGGTGGTTCGTAGCCAGATTGCACCGCGAACCATTGATCCATGTCGGTCTTCAGATAAACCTCCATCCTTCTCTTCCAGTAGGGAAAGTCTTCCCCATTAAAGAGGGGAGGGCGAGCAGTGCTATAGCCTTCACCTTGAGCCATCTGAAATAGACTACACAAAAACTTGTCCCAAGACTAGGTCTTGGATTAGTAGTGTGGTAGGAAAAGGAGAAGAGAGAGAAAGAGTGACTCGAAATGGTGTTGCACCAAATTCGAGTAAAATCAAACGATCGGAAAAAATAATCCAAATCTAGGCAACAATACCTAATTTAGATCAAGTGTAGCGAAAAACCAAAACAAAAAAAAAACTGGATTTCCCCCGGCTCTTATGGTGGTTGCACCGATACAGAGCGTACCAGGCTCTGATACCACTTGTAGGATCGATGCACGTGAGAGGGGGGGGTGAATCACGTGACTTTTTAAAAAATTAAATCAGAGTGCTTTAAAAAGCGTGCACAGCGGAAATGAAAGAAACGAAAAACGAACACACAAACACGAACGATTTTTACTTCGTTCGGAGCCTTCGGCGACTCCTACTCGAAGGCCCAGGTCCCTCGGACCTTTCCGTTGGGCAATCCACTAAAACTCTCTACCGGGAAACCCCGATAGAGTAGGCGAGTACAAAAGAATTGAAAGTGTGACAACCCCACACTTTCAAGTAATTAAGTGCAATAAAGTATTAAAAAAATATTCTTCTTTTTACCGACGTCCGGAGTAGGTCGACTCTTTCGGGGCAGCGGGACGTCGTCGGCTCGAGGTGAAGCGTTTCCGGAGCAAGGCGCGAGCGTAGAAGAACTTTGAAGCGTTGAAAGAATTGTTGATAGAAGAAGAGGGTCGAGGGCCCTTTATATAGGGCTGGGGGCGCCCGGGATGCTCGGGGCGCCCCCCACGTGGCTTTCGATCCGGCGAGCCCTCTGGTCAAGGCTGATCTCTGCTTCTTCGGGATCACCTTTGACTGGGGCGCCCGACGCGCGCGGGGCGCCCGGATTGACCGGTCAAGGCTTCATCTTCTTCGCGAGGGTGAGCTGCTACAGCTGCCAGTGGCGTGGCACAGTGGGCGCCCGCGACTCGCGGGGCGCCCGACGCGCGCGGGGCGCCCGAAACATCCGGGGCGCCCCCAGATGTGCTGCTGTCGGAGCGTTTACTTGCTCTGCTGACTTTGGGTTGACTCTGGGGCGCCCGAAACATCCGGGGCGCCCTGCTCAGTTACTGCCTCACTCCTTTGAGGCTCTCTGAGCTGCAGAAACACAGTCCTTCGGTCCTGCATCCAGGGTTAGTCCAAAACAGCAATTAATAAGTTAATTTTACACAGCCTTGGCTGTCTTGGTTCTGACTTTGGGTCTCCAAAATGGAGCCCTAGGTCGAACCGACGCCTAATGTTCCCTCAAGGGGAACGCGTCCTCACTGGTTCGCTCCTCCAGTGACTTACCTCACTTACCTTGTGCAGCTTTACTTGACTTCTTGACCCACCAGGACTTCCTGCCAAGGCTCAACCACCTTGGTCTTCCTGCCAAGTCTCAACCAACTTGGTCTTCAGCCAGTTGTCAGGTCCCGCGGACCCAACTGGACTTCCCGCCAGGACTCAACCATCCTGGACTTCAGCCTGGTGTCTGGTCCTAAGTCTTTCAACCCTGCACACTTAGTAAAGAGGTTAAACACCAACAACCCTAACTTTAACCACTTTGTCATACATCAAAACCCGAGTTTGACCGTTTGTGCAAACTGCACCAACACAACCTCCCTTACCTAAAGGGATTTGCAGGGTTTTTGGCAGTGAGTAGAATTATCTTGTTAAATTTTATAATATTTTGATGTCATTAATGTATTTGGCTGGAAAACTTTATGTAGGCATGGTTTTTGGAGCATGTACCAATTCAAAAACCATTCAATGTTGAAGGACCCCGAATAAATAAGTGGAAGAATATTCCTTCGCATATTAGTAGGGTGAGGGGCCTTGTCGACCGACTCTTGTCCGAAGAGGTAATTATTCTTAAATGTGATCTATCTGAGTTAGATATAGAGGTAGTAACATTTGTGTACTTCGTAATTGACAGGTTATTGTTGAATTAATTCCTAACTGAAAACACATTGTTTGAGAACCTTGATATCGGTGATGACATACCACGGCCAATGGAGACATCAGAAGGAGATGTTAGGCTATGTGGTGAATGCATTCTTAAGGACAACCGAATCAAGGAGCTAACAGAGGAGAATATATGTTTGAATGAAAGGGTTAAGGAATTACTTTCAATTATTGAAAAAAAGGTATGGAGGGTCAAGAAAGCTATCTTGTAGTCGATCCTCTTTCTGATTCAGTATCTTGTACACCTAGGAGAGGACGTGACCGAACTCGGTATGATTACAGGGATACTCCAATTGACAGTCCAGTATGGCACCAGCTTTTACCTAAGGGGAAGCGGGACAGGAAATAAATATCAAATGTCATGGACAAGGAAAAAAGGAAACTTAGTGAGGAGGATATGGATGAAGCAAGAGAAAACATAATGTAATGGAAGTCATGTCTGAAGAAGACATAGAGGAGGAAATAAGAAGAACCTCCGAACTATACAAAATGAGGCAGCAAGGCATTGATGTAAGTGTGTTAATTTCATTTAAAATACGTCAATTGTATTGAATTTGGTCAATAATTAGTTTGGTCTAAATAAATTTTATCGATGTAGTTTGTGAAGAAACATTTTATGAATACAAAGAAGAAAAATCAAGATAAAGAAGTGACCTACCTGATAAATAGATTGGAGAATCTAAAGTAAGTTACAAAATATTATAGTTTAGTTTAGTTAATATATCTTCTTATGTAATATATAATCTTATCAATTTACATGGCAGGTTGGCAAATGAATTTATCTGGGAGGATGCACCCTTTGGTTTGAATTTGCATTCATTCTTACAAATCCTCAATGGAGAGGTTTTTACAAAAGGCGAGGTCATTGATGCCTTTTGTAAAATTTTATTTAGGGGAGCATTCGCATGTGGTAGGTCATACAATAAGTCAATATATTGTTCAACCTTCTTCACAGTAAGTGATGTATATTAATTAAACAGATATATTGTAGAAGACCTAATATTATGATATGGGTATTATTAATTTTGTGAATGCATATTTGTAGGCATCAATCAGATCGTCAAGAAAGATTTCCCTGCAACAAGTGATGAAGACTGATATGCTAGAACAAGGGTTTAGATTTATTTTAATCCCTTTGTGCAGTGATAATACACACTTTCACTTGTTGGCGGTGGATACAGAATCCATGACTTTCAATCATTTTAATTCTCTTGCTAGTGGCCGTAAATATAAGTATGAATTTGACACAGCGGTGAGCTACCTTCCTTTATTCTTATATATGGTCATAATTTTGTCTAAAATGTCATTGATGGTGATTAATAAATTCATGATATGTTTGACAGGTAAAAAAACTTAAACAATATACTCGCGAGGAACTTACGGCTATTCATCCGTATCTACAAAGTCATCATCCCTTGGACAAATGGCCCTCCATCAGACAAAAATATCCCCAACAAGAACATAGGTAACTAAATGAGGAAGAGGTTAAAAAGTTTTAAAAATAAGAAAGTATTTTATAAACCGACTTAATTAGAATTCTAAAAAAGTATTTGTTAATTTCAGCGTGGACTGTACCTTCTTTGTCATGAAATATGTTCGATGCCTCCTATACGATGAGAAGATGGATTTCAAACAAGGAGACATGAGTAAAATCAGATTTGAGCTAACAGTTAATATTATGAGGGACATGTTTTGTAAAACTTGAGATAATGTGAATGCTGTATCGGTGATGTAAAAATCCATTGCTGTCGATTGACCTCCATTTGTATGGAAAAATCTCATTATGTGGATGTTGTTATGATTATGTAGATGTTGTTATTCTATATAATATATTGTCAACAAAAACAAAACAATTGGGTGATGTTTATTCAAATCCAGATGCTGCACTGTTGTGTGCCAAGTGATACGGTCAGATATGATAACTGATAATGCACTGTTGTGTGCCAGTTGCTACACTGTTGTGTGCCAAATGACCTATTTTGTCACATCTTGTAGGTAAATATAGAATATTATTCTAAAAATGATTATATAATTTAATCATCAATATATTTTATATAAATCAAATTTAAAGATGGTAGATGGGGTCAAATGATTTCATGCCCACGTTGGGCCTGAAATAAATGTATTTCAGGGCCAAGCTGGGCCTGAAATCAGTTAATTCAGGCCCACACTGGGCCTGAAATATATTAATTTCAGGCCCAACTTGGGCCTGAAATACATTTATTTCAGGCCCGAGTTGGGACTGAAATGAAGCTATTTCAGGCCCCAATATATTTATTTCAGGCCCACCGTGGGCCTCAAGTGTTATACCTAAACAACACCTACTGCAATGGTACTTATAATAATTTGAGGATTGGACACCTAAAAAACTTTCTCCAACCTCAACCCTAACTACTGAAAATGGTTTTCTGGAAATCCAGATATGGGTGGTCCATCAGTGGGTTTTGAGCTAAACCCAATGATCGAACTAAACTAGACCAATTGCTTTGGAAAAAATTTTAATTTGAGGTTTGGGACACCTAAAATACTTTCTCCAACCTAATCCTTAACTATTGATAATGGTTTTTCAGAAATCCAGATATGGGGGCTCCATCAGCGGGTTTTGAGCAAAACCCACTGATGGAACTAAACTAGACCTATAGCTTTGGAAAAAATATAAATTTGAGGTTATGGACACCTAAAATACTTTCTCCAACCTCATCCCTAACTATTGATAATGGTTTTTCAGAAATCCAGATATGGGAGGTCCATCAGTGGGTTTTGAGCAAAACCCACTGATGGAACATAACTAGACCTATGACTTTGGAAAAAAATTATAATTTGAGGTTTGGGACACCTAAAATACTTTCTCCAACCTAATCCTTAACTATTGATAATGGTTTTTCAGAAATCCAGATATGGGAGGTCCATCAGTGGGTTTTGAGCAAAACCCACTGATGGAAATAAACAAGACCTATAGCTTTGGAAAAAATATAAATTTTAGGATATGGACACCTAAAATACTTTCTCCAATCTCATCCCTAACTATTTATGTAGGGGTTTCAGAAATACAGATATGGGAGGTCCATTAGTGGGTTTTGAGCAAAACCCACTAATGAAACTAAACTACACCTATAGCTTTGGAAAAAATATAAATTTTAGGTTATGGACACCTAAAATACTTTCTCCAACCTCATCCCTAACTACTGATAATGGTTTTCCAGAAATCCAGATATGGGAGGTCCATCAGTAGGTTTTGAGCAAAACCCACTGATGGAACTAAACTACACCTATAGCTTTGGAAAAAATATAAATTTGAGGTTATGGACACCTAAAATACTTTCTTCAATCTCATCCCTAACTATTGATAATGGTTTTTCAGAAATCCAAATATGGGAGGTCCATCAGTGGGTTTTGAGCAAAACGCACTGATGGAACATAACTAGACCTATGGCTTTGGAAAAAATTATAATTTGAGGTTTCGGACACCTAAAATACTTTCTCCAACCTAATCCTTAACTATTGATAATGGTTTTTTCAGAAATCCAGATATGGGAGGTCCATCAGTGGGTTTTGAGCAAAACCCACTGATGGAACGAAACTAGACCTATAGCTTTGGAAAAAATATAAATTTTAGGTTATGGACACCTAAAATACTTTCTCCAACTTCATCCCTAACTATTGATAATTGTTTTTCAGAAATCCAGATATGGGAGGTCAATCAGTGGGTTTTGAGCAAAACCCACTGATGGAACTAAACTACACCTATAGCTTTGGAAAAAATATAAATTTGAGGTTATGGGCACCTAAAATACTTTCTCTCCAACCTCATCCCTAACTTTTGATAATGGTTTTTCAGAAATCCAAATATGGGAGGTCCATCAGTGGGTTTTGAGTAAAACCCACTGATGGAACTAAACTAGACCTATGGCTTTGGAAAAAATATAAATTTGAGGTTATGGACACCTAAAATACTAAAAATATTAATTTGAGGTTATGAACACCTAATATACTTCCTCCAACTACATTTCTAACTATTTATGTAGGGGGTTTCAGAAATCCAGATATGGGGGCTCCATTAGTGGGTTTTGAGCAAAACCCACTGATGGAACTAAACTAGACCTATAGCTTTGGATAAAATATAAATTTGAGGTTATGAACACATAAAATACTTTCTCCAACCTCATCCCTAACTATTGTTAATGGTTTTTTAGAAATCCAGATATGGGAGGTCCATCAGTGGGTTTTGAGCAAAACCCACTGATGGAACATAACTAGACCTATGGCTTTGGAAAAAATTATAATTTGAGGTTTGGGACACCTAAAATACTTTCTCCAACCTAATCTTTAACTATTGATAATGGTTTTTCAGAAATCCAGATATGGGAGGTCCATCAGTGGGTTTTGAGCAAACCCCACTGATGGAACTAAACTAGACCTATAGCTTTGGAAAAAATATAAATTTTAGGTTATGGACACCTAAAATACTTTCTCCAACCTCATCCCTAACTATTGATAATGGTTTTTCAGAAATCCAGATATGGGAGGTCCATCAGTGGGTTTTGATGGAACTAAACTAGACCTATAGCTTTGGAAAAAATATAAATTTTAGGTTATGGACACCTAAAATACTTTCACCAACCTCATCCCTAATGGGGCTCCATCTGGGGCTCCATCAAGGGGCTCCAGATGCTGCACTGTTGTGTGCCAAGTGATACGGTCAGATATAATAACTGATAATGCACTGTTGTGTGCCAGTTGCTGCACTGTTGTGTGCCAAATGACCTATTCTGTCACATCTTGTAGGTAAATATAGAATATTATTCTAAAAATGATTATATAATTTAATCATCAATATATTTTATATAAATCAAATTTAAAGATGGTAGATGGGGTCAAATGATTTCATGCCCACGTTGGGCCTGAAATAAATGTATTTCAGGGCCAAGCTGGGCCTGAAATCAGTTAATTCAGGCCCACACTGGGCCTGAAATATATTAATTTTAGGCCCAACTTGGGCCTGAAATACATTTATTTCAGGCCCGAGTTGGGACTGAAATGAAGCTATTTCAGGCCCCAATATATTTATTTCAGGCCCACCGTGGGCTTCAAGTGTTATACCTAAACAACACCTACTGCAATGGTACTTATAATAATTTGAGGATTGGACACCTAAAATACTTTCTCCAACTTCAACCCTAACTACTGATAATGGTTTTCCGAAAATCCATATATGGGTGGTCCATCAGTGGATTTTGAGCTAAACCCAATGATTGAACTAAACTAGACCAATTGCTTTGGAAAAAATTATAATTTGAGGTTTGGGACACCTAAAATACTTTCTCCAACCTAATCCTTAACTATTGATAATGGTTTTTCAGAAATCCAGATATGGGAGGTCCATCAGTGGGTTTTGAGCAAAACCCAATGATCGAACTAAACTAGACCAATTGCTTTGGAAAAAAATATAATTTGAGGATTGGGACACCTAAAATACTTTCTCCAACCTAATCCTTAACTATTGATAATGGTTTTTCAGAAATCCAGATATGGGAGCTCCATCAGTGGGTTTTGAGCAAAACCCACTGATAGAACTAAACTACACCTATAGCTTTGGAAAAATATAAATTTTAGGTTATGGACACCTAAAATACTTTCTCCAACCTCATCCCTAACTATTGATAATGGTTTTTCAGAAATCCAGATATGGGAGGTCCATCAGTGGGTTTTGAGCAAAACCCACTGATGGAACTAAACTACACCTATAACTTTGGAAAAAATATAAATTTGAGGTTATGGACACCTAAAATACTTTCTCCAACCTCATTCCTAACTTTTGATAATGGTTTTTCAGAAATACAGATATGGGAGGTCCATTAGTGGGTTTTGAGCAAAACCCACTGATGGAACTAAACTAGACCTATGCTTTGGAAAAAAATATAAATTTTGAGGTTATGGACACCTAAAATACTTTCTCCAACCTCATCCTAACTATTTATGTGGTTTTCAGAAATCCAGATATGGGGGTCCATCAGTGGGTTTTGAGCAAAACCCACTGATGGAACTAAACTAACCTATAGCTTTGGAAAAAATATAAATTTGAGGTTATGGACACCTAAAATACTTTCTCCAACCTCATCCCTAACTTTGATAATGGTTTTTCAGAAATCCAAATATGGGAGGTCCATCAGTGGGTTTTGAGCAAAACCCACTGATGGAACTAAACTAGACCTATGGCTTTGGAAAAAATATAAATTTGAGGTTATGGACACCTAAAATACTAAAAATATTAATTTGAGGTTATGGACACCTAAAATACTTTCTCCAACCTCATTCCTAACTATTTATGTAGGGGGTTTCAGAAATCCAGATATGGGGGCTCCATCAGTGGGTTTTGAGCAAAACCCACTGATGGAACTAAACTAGACCTATAGCTTTGGAAAAAATATAAATTTGAGGTTATGGACACCTAAAATACTTTCTCCAACCTCATCCCTAACTATTGATAATGGTTTTTCAGAAATCCAGATATGGGAGGTCCATCAGTGGGTTTTGAGCAAAACCCACTGATGGAACTAAACTAGACCTATGACTTTGGAAAAAATATAAATTTGAGGTTATGGACACCTAAAATACTAAAAATATTAATTTGAGGTTATGGACACCTAAAATACTTTCTCCAACCTCATCCCTAACTATTTATGTAGGGGGTTTCAGAAATCCAGATATGGGAGGTGTAGTTTAGTTCCATCAGTGGGTTTTGAGCAAAACCCACTGATGGACCTCCCATATCTGGATTTCTGAAAAACCATTATCAGTAGTTAGGGTTGAGGTTGGAGAATGTAGATTAGGTGTCCGAAACCTCAAATTATAATTTTGTTCAAAGCTATAGGTCTAGTTTAGTTCCATCAGTGGGTTTTGCTGAAAACCCACTGATGGACCTCCCATATCTGGATTTCTACAAAACCATTATCAGTAGTTAGGGGTGAGGTTGGAGAGAGTATTTTAGGGTTTAGGGATAAAATATGTAATCCAACTTGGGGGATGAAGTCAAAATATTATATGGTTAAGGGTGGTCCTGAAATAATTTTTAATTCAGGCCCACGGTGGGCCTGAATTGTCTTCATTCAGGCCCAACGTGGGCCTGAAATAAATGTATTTCAGGCCCACTATGGGCCTGAAATATCTTTATTTCAGGCCCACCTTGGGCCTGAAATAAAGTTATTTCAGGCCCAACGTGGGCCTGAATAAATTTATTTCAGGCCCTCGGTAAATTTGTGAAAATCATCCGAGGGCCTGAAATATTTGATAAATAACAAATTCCTCTAATCCCTCTAATTTTCAGGTTGATTTGTGGAAAATCAGATAAATATTTGATAATTAAAAATTTCCTTTTAATTTTGATATGTGTTATATATTTGAAATACAAAAAATATACCTAAGTTATATGTAAAATAACTGAAAAAAAAGTTACCGTTTAGGGCCTGAAATCCTCTATTATCAGGCCCAGCAGTTAGTCAGCTTTATAGGGTCCTTGGGTCCCTAGTGGTAAGCAATCGTCTCGTAGATCCTGATTTGTTGCCATTTGAAGTTAGCGTGCTTACCTCCATTGGAGTTGTGGTGGCCGACATCCTCTTCATCGGACTAGTCGAAAGGTACGTAACCAAATTTTTTGTTTTTTTCATTTCAGTGTAGTTTTTGCTTCTGACCTAGGGTTAGCGATTGTTGCCACTCAATGACCGAATATGAGGATACCCTTGACGAACGAAATCTAAGTGTCATTTTTCCATCAGTTTCGAATAATTTTTGTTTGATGGTTCCTAAGTTCGGGATGGCTCCGAAAAGATCATCTTCAAAGCAAGCTGCTCCTAAAAATTCAAAGAAACATCAAGGTCCTGGGAGAAGTCATGGGAAAAAACAACAACCACAACGAAAAATCAAATTGCCAAGCGAGTATATGAGTTTTGCCAACAGAGGTCGAACTAAACGAATGAACTGGAAAAGTAGCCTTTGCCATTTCAAAAATTTTATAGATTCTGTTCCACCCACACCAGCACAAGAACAATTGCTTCGACAAACACCCTTTTCATGGGTCCTCGACCTCCCCACTAGTTCTTGTGTAAGACCTCAGGTTCAAAATATGTTTGATAATTGGGATGAAGAAGAAAAGAGCTTTGTGTTCCATGGGAAAAAACTCAATTTCACAAAGGTTGACCTATCACTTATTCTAGGGCTACCTGACAATGGAGAGGTAATCCAACTTGATTTTAATGAGGCCTCTAGCCCACTGTACAAGGAATATTTTGAAGATTCCAGTTGTTCTGCAAAGCATTTGGAGAAACTGATAACGAAGTCTACATCCAATGACAAGCTGTACTGTCAGATGTATATACTGTATTTTTTTCCACAGTTCTTTTTTGTGGTACAAGCAGCACACTTGCCATTCCAGCAATGTCACTCATTGATTGCGTTGATGATTTTGACAATCTACCAAACTATAATTGGTGCAATGCTCTGTACAATTTCATGGCTCCTCAGTTGGAAGCCATTGGAAAGGAGGTCACATTGAGGCGTACAACACATGTAGGTGATACAAGCCAACCGGCCAAGGCTCCCTTGCTCAAGGGTTTTCCAAATATTTTAGCTGTAAGTTAGAGTACATCTGCCTGCTAATATATGATATGATGGATACTAATTACTGAATATAATCATGTTGCAGGTTTGGGTTACTGAACATATTAGTATTGCTGCTCCTCATCATCCTCATAGATTGCCAAGAATTCTTCGCTGGAATTGGCCTAATGCTCATGTAGAGAGTATCAAAAGGATGATCGACCGTGTGCCCACAAATTTAATTCTGGTTGATTTAATCCCATTTGATATAGAACTGGATTTAGTACCTCACTACTCTCCTCCAACTGAAGCACTTGAGGTACACAGTGAGGTATTAAAGCAGGCAGCCGAAGGAAGCCAGGCTGCAGAAGATAGACTACAGGCCTTAGAGAAGGAAAGCTGCAATGAATGTATAGAAAAGCAAGAACATATTGATACCTTACAGCAACAATTAAATGTAGCTCTTAAAAGTTTGGAGGATGTGAAAATTGAGTTGGCAACAGCCGTCAGGGACAAGGATCAAATAAATGCTCAGAGCCATAGACTACTTGCTGAAAAGGATTCCCTGCTCAAAGAAAAAGATGAAATAATTGCTCAGAAGGAGACAATAATTGCTGATAAGGATTCCCAGCTTAAGGAGAAAGATGATCAGTTCAAAAGAATGATAGTTGATCAAGATAGAATCAAAGATAAGCCTGACGAGACAATCCGACAACTGAGTATACAATTGGAAAGCAAAGGCTCAGATGACCCTCAGCCACTTCCAAAAAAAATAAAATTAACTCAGGTAAGACCACCCAACGAGGACAAAGGCAAAGAAAAAAAATTGTTCAGGATGAGGATGAGGATGAGGGAGAGGATGAAGCTGAAGATGAGGAGGCTCCTGCCCCATCAATGTCACAATCTACATCGCAAACAACACAATCTGCAACCTCTACTCAAACAAATTTATCTGATCAACAAGTTGCTAAAGGGAAAGAACTCCAAAAGGTCAAAAGCAACATCTTGAAGAAAGCCAAGGCAATTTTTAAGAAGAATAAAGATGCGGAGATTGCAGAAACATTATTAAAGCTTAGTAAATTAAAGTGAGTTAGTTGCTATTGCGGTTGCATCTATTTGTAAAACAATGATGGTTATTGTCATTCATTAATAAAATTTATTCATTCACTTTTAAATAAGGTGCTTACATTATGTTGATGTAGGTATCAATTGCAACCAGTATGGTCCAATGGGACCTTTACATTAGATATGCAATCATTTTTGACAATATTTGATTGGAATGACTACACCTCCGGGGATTGCATAAATACTTACTGGACTATTATTGTAAATGAAGCCAAATCCTGTAACTCACCTTACCACCCCTCCATATTCTGTGGGGTGGGTTTTGAGGTAAGTAAATTAGCAACTTGGTTTATGTTTATTTTCTAGGATTGAGTCAACTAACACTTCCTTTTTAATAAACATAGGAATTGTTTGAGGTGATACATGCTGCAGCATTTGAACAAACAATTGCTACTGATACAAATAAGCCAATTAGATATATCTTCTGTCCTCTAAATAATGCAGATGATCATTGGCATCTATTGATTATTGACCTGGAGGAAAGTAGTTTCCTTCATTATAATTCTCTCGGCGCCACAGAAGGGTACACAGCCAAATATGAAAAAACTGTAAGTTTTCTATTTGATATATAAACCTTTACAAAAACTATGTGATGAGCTAGAATTTTGACTAATGTAATTTCTATGTAGGTGGCGTTTTTCAAAAATTTGAACTGGTCATATTATTTGAATTGGAATAAAGGTTTGCCAGAAATATCGGGGAAAGAGTTTAATCAAATTGTAGTACAAGGACCCACCCAAAGCAGATCGTAAGCTAATGTTTTTTGTTTTTGGTTTAACACTACCTAATCTTTCATGCTTGAATTTATATGCTAACAACACTGACTCATAATGCTTGTTTCAGGTTGGATTGTGCTTTCTTCATCATGCGGTTTGCTGAAAGTATGGTCTTTCAACGATCTACCAATTTTAGCCAAAAACAAATGAAACCTTATCGTTTTCAGGTGGGATACAAAATAATGAGAGACAAGTTCTGGAAGCAAAATCTGTAATTTTTTTTTGTTGCTACAATCCATATATGTAAGTGTAATGACAAACATTGTATATTTGTAGTTATAATGTATGTAATTGATATTGAAATCAATGGAGCATTTCTTTCGATCCTTATTTTTTTGTAATCTCTAATCTTTAAACTGTAATTGTTGTCGATAATATCAGTAATTTTTTAGGGACCTATTTTGATTTCAGGCCCACGGTGGGCCTGAAATGACATTATTTCAGGCCCAGAGTGGGCCTGAAATGATTTATTTCAGGCCCACACTGGGCCTGAAATGCTAGTATTTCAGGCCCAAGATGGGCCTGAAATGATATTATTTCAGGCCCTATCTGGGACTGAAATGACATTATTTCAGGCCCAGCTTGGGCCTGAAATGATTTATTTCAGGCCTAGCGTGGGCCTGAAATGATTTATTTCAGGCCCACACTGGGCCTGAAATGCTATCATTTCAGGCCCAAGGTGGGCCTGAAACATATTGTTTCAGGCCCACGCCTCTGGTTGCAAAAAAATTATTTACAGTATGATTAAATATTTATACGCCAATCTTTTAAATAAATGAACATATTGTGCCCACATTTTTAAAAGATAAACAAGAAGGAGAGTACCTAAATACACATTGCATACCACAATTGAATTCCATTCACATCAAGACCTCATATTATCAGAATTTGGCACATCAGGAGGTTTGTATGATGGACCTAGCATATTTGGATTTTTCAAACCTCATTTTCAGTAGTCAGACTTTACCTAATTATTGGTATTTTAGCTAGGATATGCTATTTTTCGTCTCCAAAGATAGTCCTAATTATTATCTAAAACTGTGTTGATATAGTATCAGTTGGCACACAACAATGATTCAACAAAGCAAAAATCAGAGGGGGTTAAACGACAGATATTCAGAAAACATAGGACTTCAGGACTTCAAGTTCCTGAAATAACATTATTTTGGGTTTACAAATGATACGACTTCAATTCTGATATATTGTGCTTATAACACAAGGTAAAATGTATCATAATATTGAAATACTTCTATAAGTCACAACATTAACAACTAGTTCGATGTGAAGATAGATTTCAAACAAGGAGACATGAGTAGAATCAGATTTGAGCTGACAGTTAATATTCTGAGGGACATGTTTTGTAAAACTTGAGATAATGTGAATGCTGTATTGGTGATGTAAAAATCCATTACTGTCGATTGACCTCCATTTGTATAGAAAAATCTCATTATGTGGATGTTGTTATGATTATGTAGATGTTGTTATTCTATATAATATATTGTCAACAAAAACAAAATAATTGGGTGATGTTTATTCAAATCCAGTTGCTGCACTGTTGTGTGCCAAGTGATACGGTCAGATATAATAACTGATAATGCACTGTTGTGTGCCAGTTGCTACCCTGTTGTGTGTCAAATGATCTATTCTGTCACATCTTGTAGGTAAATATAGAATATTCTGTCACATCTTGAATTTATATTCTAACAACACTGACTCATAATGCTTGTTTCAGGTTGGATTGTGCTTTCTTCATCATGCGGTTTACTGAAAGTATGGTCTTTCAACGATCTACCAATTTTAGCCAAAAACAAATGAAACCTTATCATTTTCAGGTGGGATACAAAATAAAGAGAGACAAGTTCTGGAAGCAAAATCTGTAATTTTTTTTAGTTGCTACAATCCATATATGTAAGTGTAATGACAAACATTGTATATTTGTAGTTATAATGTATGTAATTGATAATGAAATCAATGGAGCATTTCTTTCGATCCTTATTTTTTTGTACTCTCTAATCTTTAATCTGTAATTGTTGTCGATAATATCAGTAATTTTTTAGGGACCTATTTTGATTTCAGGTCCACGGTGGGCCTGAAATGATATTATGTCAGGCCCAGAGTGGGCCTGAAATGATTTATTTCAGGCCCACACTGGGCCTGAAATGATATTATTTCAGGCCCTATCTAGGACTGAAATGACATTATTTCAGGCCCAGCTTGGGCCTGAAATAATTTATTTCAGGCCCACACTGGGCCTGAAATGCTATCATTTCAGGCCCACGCCTCTGGTTGCAAAAAAATTATTTACAGTATGATTAAATATTTATACGCCAATCTTTTAAATAAATGAACATGTTGTGCCCACATTTTTAAAAGATAAACAAGAAGGAGAGTACCTAAATACACATTGCATACCACAATTGAATTCCATTCACATCAAGACCTCATATTATCAGAATTTGGCACATCAGGAGGTTTGTATGATGGACCTAGCATATTTGGATTTTTCAAACCTCATTTTCAGTAGTCAGACTTTACCTAATTATTGGTATTTTAGCTAGGATATGCTATTTTTCGTCTCCAAAGATAGTCTTAATGATTATCTAAAACTGTGTTGATACAGTATCAGTTGGCACACAACAATGATTCAACAAAGCAAAAATCAGAGGTGGTTAACAACAGATATTCAGAAAACATAGGACTTCAGGACTTCAAGTTCCTGAAATAACATTATTCTGGGTTTACAAATGATACGACTTCAATTCTGATATATTCTGCTTATATTGATTGGACACAAGGTAAAATGTATCATAATATTGAAATACTTCTATAAGTCACAACATTAACAACTAGTTTTTTTAAAGAATATTATATATTCAGTTATCCTCCTTACAAAATAAACACTTCCATCAGAAAATTTCTGCAATACATAAACCAATTAACTCAAGACCTTGGGGCTGGCGGCATTCTACATGTCCTTTTATTATGGCCAAGTTGTTTGCACCGGCTGCATTTAAGTTTCACCTTGCCATTGTGTCTTGACTCAATCCGTGCCTTCTTTCGTCTACCAGGCTGCACAAGGCTACGGGGACATCGAACTGTAATGTTGTTTACTCCACTAGGCCAAAACTGCTTGCTTCTACAAGGGTAAATACGATCCATGTAAACCCACTTCCAAGTTTCAGAATAAAAATAATGCTCACAATATCGGAGTGTATCGATGTTCCTGTGAATTATTATAGCTATAGCATGTGAGCAAGGGAGTCCTGAAATTTGAAACTCCCCACAATGACAAAACTTTTTTTCCAAATCAACAATGTATGAAGTGCCCCATGTTTCTACCTCCATTTCTGATTGAGAGTAAGGGTGAACCTTATAAGCTCTAGCTTTCTCTCTCCTTGATTCCATTTCTTTTGTAGCATGAGGTGTCAAAGCAACATGCCATTTGGAGACTTTCTCTCTACGGTTATAGAACCATTGAGCTACCTTTCTTCTTGTATTATCAATTAACCTATTTATGGGAAGCTCACGTGTAGACTTAAACAAAGCATTCAAGCTCTCCACACAATTCGTGGTAAGCATTTTGTACCTTCTCCCAGTAAAGTGTGCATTTGTCCACCTTTTAGGGTCAATGTTCTGAAGCCACTTATGAGCATCTGGATGTTTTTCAAGCATTGTCTGCATTATCATATCATATTGGAGTGTTGTGTTGGCTCGTGCTGCTGCCCAAAACAAACCTACACCAGCTCTACTTCCAGTATCAGTTACCATATTACAAGACATGTGGTGGCAACAAAAAGCATGATGCACGTTTGTGAATACTTTTATGACTGCTGATATAATGCCCCGATGTCTATCTGATATTATGGTGAGTGAGTGATCATCAACAGCAAAGAACCTCTTTGTATGCTCCAAAAACCACTCCCAAGCAGACCCACATTCTACTTCAGCTATTGCAAAGGCAACTGGGAGAACATTGTCATTACCATCAATCGCCGTAGCAATCAACAATACTCCTGGATACTTTCCTCTTAGGTGTGTCGCATCAATTCCGATAAGTCTACGCAAATAAGACCTGAACACCCTTCGGCAAGCACCAAAAGCCCAAAAACACCTCTGGAACTGATTGTCACCATTCGTGCATAGTGCTACATAAGTTTCAGGATCTCTAGCTCTTAACTCACGCAGATATTGTGGGAGATCTCTGTATGCCTCATCTTAATCTCCAACAACCTTTTTCAATGCTTTCTCCCTAGCTATGTATGCTTTTCTGTATGATATCGTCACTCCAAATCTAACTTTAATATCTGAAATAATCATACTTGGTTTGTATTGTTCATTATGAAGAAATTGCTCTTCAACAAAAGAAGCAACAAATGATGAAGAGCATGCATGATGATCAGCACTTTCCCTAACACTTCGACATTTGTGTTCCTTTATATATTTTGTAATAGTGAACTCTACTTCCCCCCTTCCTACTACTCTCCATGTACATGGTTGGTTAAAACACACTGCTTTAACTCTGTTTTTCTGGGTGTCAATTGGGTTATATCTCATATGCTTAACCATCGCATGTTTAACAAGTGCATTCTTGAATTCTTCTCTAGATGGAAATATCTGCCCCACAAAAAATTCATGCTCATCTCTTGCCTCTAGCTCTCGAATTGGCCCAGAAAGCAATCGAGAATTCAAAATATATGGATCTTCAGCTAATGGAAACTCCTCCTCTAAGTCACTGTACTGATCTGGGGGGAATTCATATTGCTCAATCTGCATATCATCAGCTTGGAATTCTAGTACACTTGTACTGAGTACAAATTCTTCTGCATTCCGGATTTCAATTTCTTCCTCCCCACTCCAGGTTGGCTGAAAGATTTCAACTACTCTTGTAGAAGAATTCAAACTCTCATCTTCTATATTATTTGCTTCTTCATTTAGATCAATTGCCAAATTCCTTGTAATGCTATTATCACCATACTGGGAAGATAATGGAATATTATTACTAGCTATTTCTAATCCTTTCCCCGTGACCACATTATCATCAAGAGTATTCCATATCTCAGAGAGAATTTCGTCAACAACATTATCATCCCTGAAAAAAAATTACAATTAACTTTATCAAACTTTGAAATTGATAATAAAGGCCCTAGGAGCCCCTGAAGGTCTGAAATCATTTGATTTCAGGCCCAGGGATTTGATTTCAGGCCCTACCAGGGCCTGAAATCATTTGATTTCAGTCCTACTCCGAGCCTGAATCATTACATTTCAGGCCCAGGGCGGTCCTGAAATCATTTGATTTCAGCCCCTCCCTGGCCCTAAAATAAAAGAAATTCAGGCCAGGCCCTGGGAGGGCCTGAATTCCTTTTATTTCAGTCCCTCCGAGGGCCTGAAACAAATTATTTCCGAGGGCCTGAAACAAAATTTTTCAGTCTCTCCTATTGCCTGAAATCTAATGAGATCATGCACTCCCAGCGCCTGATATCATGTAATGCATATCACCCTAAGCCTCTTCCAAACATAAAAATAGTAGAAAGAGTTTATCTTGATTAAAACTATATCTGATACCATATCAAAGATGACAATCATACATACATTCCTATTTCTCTTAGTTACCAATCTGTTGTTTTCTTTTTCTCCTATGATAACCTATTTTCCTCAGGTGCTTTGGTGATGAATCGAGTTGTGCAAAGAAGCAATATATACGTACCTTCGTGATCATTCGACTTGTGCAAAGTAGTAATATATATATTGGCTGAGAAAAATTCGACTGCTACCTATCTGAACCATAAATTATTATTTTATTAATAAAGTGGTCCGGTGTCTCGAAAATGTATTTGATAAAGCCATTCATTGGCGGGAGGGGTATAAAAGTAATTTCACTATATGGGATGCGCCCTTTGGTATAATAGAAACCATGATACTCTTTTCGATAATTACGAATAGTTGGATACACTCTTTCCTTTGGTAAATTAGGTAACTTAATTAGGTAAAACACTGCCAGAATAACTGAATTAAACCACTAAAATTTCTAGTCGCCATGGAAATTAGCGTTGAATTTTAATTTCTGTCGCTAGCAACAGGATTAAACGTCCATCATTAAATATAGCAACGGAATTACATATCCATCACTAAATATAAGAATAAAAAAAATCTTTTTACTAATTTAGAGACGAAAATAAATTCAGTTGCTAATTTTAAATAAAATTTTGACAGATCATTTCTAATAACTGAATTTTCAATCCTATTTACATTCAACAATACCTTCAATAACAACATTATATATCAATAATTACAATCAACGAAACAAGTACATATCAATAAACCAATAATACATTTAACATTTATTATATTAATAAAACATAGTACATGATTCAAAAACCAAATTGTTTCATCACAAAAACAAGGTCCTAGTGTTCAAATTCAATACATATGGTCATGACCAAAAACTAATATGTTCATCATCATCACATCTCATCATCCAATCTTACGACAAGTACAAAGAAATATGTACTTATTATAAAATACAAATTCAAACTTCACTATATTTTTTTTTTATTTTGAAATATTATGTTCATATATGAATCTAAAGTTAAGTTAGATATTCCCAAAGTCAAAACTATTTATAAGAAAAATACACAAACTAATAAATACAAGTTTAATATGATTTGAAAATATACACCTTAATGAGGGTTTAGATATTTGTTGATGGTGATAGAATATATATCTTTATCTATATTGTTCCTGAAAAGATATGATATAATAAAAGATGCATATAAAATCAAAATTAACAGAACTATTTTATATATTTTATGAGTAATCCATAAACCAAAAAGCTAGGTTGAAGGTCAACACACTCCAAAAGCTACTTATTAGGAACGTTAAAACCTTAAGTCTCTTATGAGTCAAAACGATATAGTGTTTGAAAATTTAGAGTCAATTTATCTATGATTTTTTTTGCATTTGCTGCTCTACTAACCTCTTGACTGGATCTTCCATCGATTATTCACTACTGACTCAAGATTGTTCTAATGTTGTGACCCAATCTCTTAATTATTGATTTTCTTATTCTAACACTTCCACTAGAGTACATACAGAACTAAGACGACCCCTAAGCTTAGGAATCATCGCACAATCATATATAACTTTTACCTAGGAGTCAAAGTCGTAGAAAGAGTTTTTTTCTTTCCATTGACAACATCATAATATATATCATCTAATACATCGTCTAATAGAGTTTATAATTCCTCTCCCTCTACAATTTGTTGAGATGTCAGAGCAACTTGATCAGTAATTTCATCCCAGGGAAAAAATTATTATTATCTAATATTAAATTATTATTATCTAATATTAGCAACTTGATCAGTAATTGTTAAATGTGAATAGTAATTAAATTTATATTTTTACGTTTATGCCCTTTGATTGAGAATCGATAAAAGTGTCATATTTCGTTTTGTGTGTATTGTGAAATAACTCCTAACGAATGGGATGTTGGTAAAATATGAGTCTGCATACACCATTTTTTATAAAAAAAATAAGTTCATTAATAATAAAAATTTTCTAATATAACTCTATAGTAGACTTACCAAGCTCACGACCAGATCTGATGTCACGGTCGATCTCGTAGCCATGGTCGAGGAAAGCATTGAAGTATCACGACCAAGCGATCTCGCTACAAAACTCATAACCGGCCAAGCTCGCACCCCGACGAGCTCGCGGCAAAGCTTGTGACCAACCAAGCTCGTGACCGCAACCTCATGGTCGGCCAAGCTCACGGTAGACCCCAGCCTCGTGATCAACAAGAAGTGGAGAGGAGAGGGTAGGGAAGAGGAGTGTACCAATAGAGAGGAGAGGAGGTTGCGTGCCGGAGATCGAAGAGGAGAGGAGTTGCCTGAGATCGAAGAGGAGAAAGAAAGGATCGATCGGAGAGGAAGAGAGACCAGGAATTAAAATTAGGAATCAACCCCTAATTTTGATTACCAAATAGTGACGAAATTTAATTTCATTGTTTCCGTTGCTATTTTATGTAAGTACCCCAGGTTATTTTTGATGTGATCAATTAATTTAAGTTAGGTCATGGTGTATTTAATTCTTGTATCTAAGTGTACAGAAACTTAGGAGGGCAGGAAGTCAAGCGGAAGACGCAGCGGTCGTGAAGGATGGTACGGAAAGTGAGCCGACAGGCTCAGTGCATCCGAGGGACGCGAAACAATACGGAAGAGTACACCGGTGGAGCGAGAAGGACGCACGTAGCGTCCGAGGGATGAGAAGCCCTAGAGGAAGGACGTGTTAGATCTTGTACGGTTTGCTAGAGGGGGGGTGAATAGCACTTTGTCGAATTTTCTCTACAAGATTGTTAGCGCAATACAAACAAAAATAATAAACAATAATAAAGCAATGCTAACAAGAAGAGTTTACTTGGTATCCACCCCTAAAGGTGACTAATCCAAGAATCCTTCGGTGGATCACTCCCCGGATAACCTCCGGCTAACCTTTGTCTCTCCTTGTGGGTGGAGAAACCTCGCCACAACACCTCGACAATATCTGAACACCAAGACTACTATTTGGCTCTTACTCAAAGCCAAATTCGTCAAACCTTTCAGCCAATACGAAGTCCTCTTAAATAGAACTAAGGCTGAAACCCTTGCCACCAGTCGACTGCTCCCAGGGCAGTCGACTGGTGCTAGCCAAAGAGCAATCCAACGGCTCGCTGTAACAGCTAGTTTTTGACTTCACCAATTGACTGCTCCCAGGGCAGTCGACTGGTCCCCAGCCGAAAACTTTCTATGAGTTTTATCAGTCGACTGCCCCAATAGCAGTCGACTGGCCCACTCACACACCTAGGGTTTCCCTTCTCGAGTACACTTCTCTCAGCACTCGAACCCTAGGATTTTCCCGAGTATAATCACTCAACACTCGTACCCTCACAACTCAGCTGACCCCTCACCAGCAACCTCGACTATGGCCTTCGCGCTCTCTTCATCTTCGGCTCTCGTCCCTCGGATGCACACAAGCCTCCAGTTTGTCTTCATGACATCCTTCACGCATGCCTCGAAGTCCGCACCCCTCGACTCATCGTCCCTGCTCTCCATAGTCCCTCAGGTGCGCACACAAGCCCGCGGCTTGTCTCCATGCCACCCTTCACCGTACCGAGGCCGTCCAGCTAAGCCAATATGTGTAACTTGCACATCCTGCACACTCACATACACATATCAAATACACAAGGGTAAACCTAACTTAAATCCTTTGCCCAAACATCAAAACACATGGCCACTCCGGACCACAGATTGCCTCAACAATCTCCCCCTTTTTGATGTTTGACAATACGTTTAAGTTAGGGAAAACAAATAGTAATAAGTAGCAATAACAATGCTAAACAAACAACTGGACTTACGTTGCCAAGGCTCCACCTTGGACTTACACCGCTAATGGATATGCAAATGCAATCATGAATCCTATCCCAAGGCATCTCACACCTAACTTCCCAAGTTAGGAATTTTCCCACACCTAACCCTCCAAGGTAGGATTTTCACCAAAACAGACTTTTTAAAGCTTCTCCCAAGCTCCCCCTTCATTGGGCTTACAAAGACTTTTTAAAAACTCCTCCAAGGTTCCCCTTACACCTAAAATGGAGCAACCATGCTCTCCCTTCACCTAGTCTCCCCCTAGACCTAGGGTTTCCTGCAAAGGTGTGTTTGGTTTCCCAAATTAAACCCAACACTTCTCCCCCTTTGCCTAAAATCAAAAAGACTCTAACAATATCTCAATTATTGGATCTTTTAATCCCCAATAATCCTAAACATAGTGTACTAGCCCCCCATACACTTGTTTTACATCATTTGGACACAAACCAACTGCTGGATACCCAATCCAACCCTGACCAGTCGACTGCCCCCCAGGGCAGTCGATTGATACTCTGAAAATCAGTTTTTCTGGCCAAATTCAGAAATGCGCTAGAAATTTCACAAATCTCCAAAAATTTCTAAATTTTGTGGAGAGATTTGTGGTACACATACCTACTTGGAAAAAATACATTCAACAATGTATCTATCATCATTCCCAAGTTTGACATAAAATCCAAAATTTCCTATGAAAATTAAGGTAAACAAGACGCAACCTCCCCCTTGACCTATGTCTTCTCCCAATTTTCAATTCACCAAGGTTAAGTTCTACCCAACTTAACACCATAAACTCAAGTTAAGTTATACCCTAACTTAACATCACAACCTTTCTTTTGTCAAGTTAATCCTAACTCAACAACCCAAGTTTTCTACCCTAGAACCCTCTAGAGAATCCTAGAAAACCTGAAAAAATCTAAAAATTTGCAAGTACATTTGTTAGGATATACCCTATCCTAGAAAAATATGATTTCATGAAGATTATCAAATATGCTTGACTTTGGTACATCCTCTAAATTCCTCAAAAATGGTCATTTGTATCAACTTTCAACTCTATCTCTAATTCCATGTGTTTGTCAAAGCTAGCCATTAAAATTTGACACATGGAATTGTCTTCAATTTGTAGGATCGATTCCGTACGCTAGAGAGGGGTGAATAGCGTTTTTCGATTCTTCTTTTGTACCTACGTTGTTAGTTGAACAACGGAAACAATAATAAAGAAAACTAACAACGACAAGCAACGCTAACAAACTAGGTTTACTTGGTATCCACCCCGACCGGGTGACTAATCCAAGAATCCGTCGGTGGATCACTCCCCGGATAACCTCCGGCTAGCTCTCGTCGCTCTTTGTGGGTGGAGAAACCTCACCACAACACTTTGAGAACCTCTGAGCACAAAGACTACTGTTTGGCCCTTAAACAAGACCAAACTCGTCAAAAATCTCAACCCTCACGAAGTCCTCTTTAAATAGGACTCGGGCTGAAACCCTCGCTACCAGTCGACTGCTCCAAGGGTAGTCGATTGGTGCCAGCCAAATTCGACCGTTGCACCCCAACGTTTGAATTTTAGCCAACTCATCAGCCACCTACCAGTCGACTGCTCCCAGAGCAGTCGACTGGTCCCCAGCTGAATCCCTTCCCGCGCGAGTACATTCACACAGCACTCGATCCTCACGACTCGACTGACTCCTCATCCGCAGCCTCGACTATTGCCTTCGCGCCCTCTTCATCTTCGGCTCCCGTCCCTCGGATGCACGCAAGCCTCCAACTTACCTCCATGCCATCCTTCACGCATGCATCGAAGTCCGCACCCATCAACTCATCGTCCCTGCTCACCAAGGTCCCTCGGATGCGCACGCAAGCCTCCAGCTTGCCTCCATGCCATCCTTCACCGTTCCGAGACCGTCCAGTCAAGTCCATATGTGTAACCTGTACAACTTGCACACTCAACATACACATATAAGAATACAAGGGAAAACCTAACTTAAACCCTTTGCTCAAACATCAAAACCTATAGTCACTCCGGACCATCTTAGGATCGATTGCTCCAACAATCTCCGTCTTTTTGATGTTTGGCAATACGTTTAAGTTAGGGAAAGCAAAACAGTAGTCAATGGCAAATATAATGCATATGCAATGCATACATGGATCCTATCCCAAGGCATCCTACACCTAACCCTCCAAGTTAGGATTTTTTACCACTTAACCCTCCAAGTTAGGACTTTTCCACACCTAGCCCTCCAAGCTAGGAATTTCCAACAAAATGGGCTTTTTAAATATTTTTCCAAGCTCCCCCTACATTGGACTTACAAAGGCTTTTTAAGAACCTTTCCAAGGTTCCCCTTACGCCAAAAATGGAGAAATCATGCTCCCCCTAAAACTAGGGTTTCTAGCAAAGGTATGTTTGGTTTCCCACTTAAACCCAACAACTCTCCCCCTTTGCCATACATCAAAAAGACCCCAATAATATCCCAATTATTGGTTCTTTAAATCCCCAATGATCCTAAACAACATGTACTAATCCCCCATACACTTGTTTCTTATCATTTGGACCCAAGTTAGCTGCTGGATACCCACACCAGCCTAGACTAGTCGACTGACTCCATGGCAGTCGACTGATACTCTGAATATCAGTTTTCTGGCCGAATTTCAGAAACGCGCCAAAAATTCCACAAATCTCCAAAAATTCCCAAATTTCGTGGAGAACTTTGTGGTACCCATACCTACTTGGGAAAAATACATTTCACCATGTATATATCACCATTCCCAAGTTGGACACAAAACTCAAAATTTTCAATGAAAATTAAGGCAAACAAGGAGGCAACCTCCCCCTAAACCTATGTCTTCTCTCAATTTTCATTTTTCTTAGGTTAAGTTCTACCCAACTTAACCTCCTAACACCAAGTTAGGTTCTTCCCAACCTAACACCCGAGTTATTTTCCCTTTGAACATCATTAAAGGCTTGCTCCCCAAGCACCCTTATCCCTAGTGTCAAAAAGAACTCACCAAGACCTTAAACACTCTAAGGGTTTGCAAATACACTTGGTAGGATATACCCTATCCTAGAAAAAAAAAATGATTTCATGAAAATGTCAAGTGTGCTTGACTTTTGATACAATTCCTAATTTCCTCAAAAGATTGATATTTCGTATTAATTTGCAAATATATCTCTAATTCCATGTGTTTGTCAAGGCTAATCATCATAATTCGACACATGAAATTGTCCTCAATTCATTTCTTTATCCATATCCTTAATATGATGAAAGTTTCCCCCTTTTTGTCTCTAAACCCTAGATACACATGAGAAACTTATCAAACTTCCTTGAATTTTTCATATGGCCTCATTTCATATAATCACCATTAACCTATGAGGCACACCTTTACTCAACCAGTATCATCAAGGATTTTAATTTAGATATCATATTCTATCATCCAATAGCCATTTTCCTATTTCAGCCTACAGACCAGTCGACTGCCCCCGGGGCAGTCGACTCCCAAAACTCACAGAATGTTTCTGGGCTGAGACCAGTCGACTGCCCCCAGGGCAGTCAACTGATACCTGATTTTCAGGTTTTTCAGCCCAATTTCAGTAATGCCTAGATAATTCTACAAATCTCCAAAAATTATGAAATTTCGTGGGGAGATTTGTGGGACCAATGTCTTCTTGGGAAAAATATGTTTCCAAACAAATGTACTTCGGATCCCAAGATTGGCACGAAACTCAACTTATCCTAAAGTGTATCATTGAAACTCATCCCAAAAGTCTCAATTGTGACTTCTCCTTAATGTAGTCTCTTATACTTGATCACAACTCATTTCTAGCACTGAATTGCATGGTGTTCACTCATTAAAACCTAATTTTCTCAGATATATCCTATTTTCACCTTTTTCTCCCTAATTCTCCTTTTAATGTGCCATTTTCTAGAATTAAGACTTACCCAAGTCTTCCAATCCTTTTGGCACATTTCACCTAATTTCCTAGGAGAGAATCTATTGCGATCCATTTACCATGGACCCCAAAGGCTCCTAGAGCTCCCCCTTGAGCTCTTAGCCCTAGCCACCTCCCTAGGTGACTCAATCCATACTAAGCCACACCGGTGTGCCACCGATGACTCTTGGCCTACACAATTGACCTTCTTAACCTTGGACACCTTGTCCTTGGTTAAGTTACCCTTTCTACCTTTTGATGGCACCCACTTGTCATCCTTAGACTTACCCTCCTTGCCATGATTATATACTTTCCCAACATATTTCTTTCCATCTACCTTGGAGGTCTTAGACCGGTATCCCAAACCCAATTTATCGTAGTTGGGTTTTAAGCTACCCAACACCATGTCTAAGCTCTTAGATCCAATCGTGAATCTTTCTAGGGTCTTTTCTAATGTATCAAGCCTTGCCCTCAATGCTTGATTTTCCCTGTCCAAATTTCTAACCTTTGGATCCATGTGTCCACCATGGACATTCCTAGGTCTAACCTCCTTTCTAGGCACATTCCTTCACTTCTTGGGATTAGTGCCATGATCCTTAGGTCTAGAGGTCTTAGGTCTATCATTATGCATGCTTTTCTTAGGGTTGTGTTCTACCTTGTTAACCATAGTCCTATCATTATATCTAAATCCGAAGTTATGCACCATTAAGTATTTTTCATGAAAACTAGCATGCATGGATGAATGATTAATTCTATTTTTATCATGGGTAGAGGAACTTAAATATGAATTATATTTTAGCCTAGGGTTAGGAATTACCTCCCTTACCCTTGTAGTCCCTCCTTATTGTGAGCTTCTTTTCTTTCTCTCCACCTTCTCCCATCTTCTCAAATTCTCCATCTTCTTTAGTTCTCCTTTCCTTGGACACTTAGTATGAAAGTGCCCCAGCTCTCCATATGTGAAGCATCGGATTTTCTTCTTCTTAGCTTGGGCTTCTCAATTCCTACAACCCATATTAGATTTAAATTGAAAGGACTTGGGTTTAGGAATTGTTGGAGCAATCGGCCCTAAGATGGTCCGGAGTGACCATAGGTTTTGATGTTTGGGTAAAGGGTTTAAGTTAGGTTTACCCTTGTATTTGATATGCGTATGTTGAGTGTGCAGGTTGTACAGGTTACGCATATGGACTTGACTGGACGGCCTCGGTATGGTGAAGGATGGCATGGAGGCAAGCTGGAGGCTTGCGTGCGCATCCGAGGGACTTTGGACAGCAGGGACGATGAGTTGATGGGCGTGGACTTCGAGGCATGCGTGAAGGATGGCATGGAGGCAAGCTGGAGTCTTGCGTGCATCCGAGGGATGGGAGCCGAATATGAAGAGGGCGTGAAGGCAATAGTCGAGGCTGCTGAAGAGGAGTCAGTCGAGTCGTGAGGGTACGAGTGCTGTGTGATTGTACTCGGGAAATCCTAGGGTTTGAGTGCGGAGTGGAATGTACTTAGGAAGGGTGACCTTAGGTGGGTGAGTAGACCAGTCGACTGGCCTGGGGGCAGTCGACTGATGGAACTCACAGAAAGGTCTCAGCCTGGGACCAGTCGACTGCCCTGGGGGCAGTCGACTGGTAGCGGCTGGTGAGTTGGCTAAAATTCGAACGTTGGGGGTTGCAACGGTCGGATTTAGCTGGCACCAGTCGACTGCCCTGGGGGTAGTCGACTGGTAGCGAGAAATCAGCCCCGAGTCCTATTTAAAGAGGACGTCGTAGTGGTTGAGTTTCTTGACGAAACTTGTCTTGGTTAAAGGCAAGTTAGTAGTCTTTGGGCTCAAGGTTGTCAAAGGTGTTGTGGTGAGGTTTCTCCACCCACAAGGAGCGACGAGAGCTAGCCGGAGGTTATCCGGGGAGTGATCCACCGACGGATTCTTGGATTAGTCACCCGGCCGGGGTGGATACCAAGTAAATTCTGATTGTTAGCGTTGTTTATTCTTTTTATTATTGTTTCCGCTGTGCAACTAACAACGCAGGTACAAGAAAGATCCGTGATTCGCTATTCACCCCCCCTCTAGCGGACATAATCGATCCTAACAATTGGTATCAGAGCAAAGGACCGCTCTTGATCAGACTAACCGCTGAGGGAGCATACGCTAGAGGAAGGTGAAGGTCCACTTGGGGACAAGATCTACACACCACCGGCCTACGACAATGAAGATTTTGCATACTGGAAGGCGAGGATTGAGACATGGTTCGGAATGGATTGGGCATGCCGAATTGCGCTTGAAGAGCCCTTCGAAGTTCCAAAGGACAAGCACGGGAAGAAGCTTCATCCTAGATATTGGGACAAAGAGCAACAAGAACAATTCCGGGCCAATGAGAAGGTAATAAATATTTTGGTTGATATATTACCTAACGACATCTTGAGTTGTGTAGGGTCATATCAAAGTGCATGTGAATTATGGAGCAAGGTGAAAGAGTATCATGAGACTCCTACAAAAATTCAAGAGCCTAAGGAGAAAAGCCCCGTGATTCAAGAAGAGGAAGAAGAAAGTGAAGAATCGTCAACCTCCTCAAGAGAAGAAGAGGAAGAGGTCTCCACCTCAAGGATTGAGGGGGAGGAGAGATCCACTTCCATGCCGGATCAAGAGGAGGCCTCCACATCATCAAAAGTTGAAGAAGTCTCAACCTCCACCAAAGCAAGGAACAAAGACCACATTGCATGCTTTGGGTGTAATGAAAAAGGGCACTACAAGGATAAGTGCCCAAAAGGTAAAAAGGAGGTACTCTCTAAACCCGGGTCCATTCGATTAAAATCTAACATGAATTGTAGGAATGGAGGAGCCCAAAAGAGAAAAATGAAGATTAGATGCTTCACATGTGGTGAGCTAGGGCACTACCACACCAAGTGCCCAAAGAAATGTGAAATAAAGAAAATAGAGCATCTAAGGAGATGGGAGAAAGAAGAAAGAAAGAAGAAAAAAAACCCACATCAAGGAGGGACTACAAGGGTAAGGGAGGTAATTCCTGACCCTAGATTAAATTGTCATTCATATTTAAGTTCCTCTATGAATGCTAAGAATCATGCCAATTACCCATCCATGAATATTAGAAATAATACAAATCATTCATCCATGCATGCTAGATTTCATGAAAATTATCTTTTTGTGCATAACCATGGTTTTAAATATCATGATAGAAATAAGGATAACAAGGTAGACACATATCTTAAGAAAAATATGTATCATGGTAAATCTAAGACCTGTGTATCCAAGGCTAAAGGCATTAACCTCAAGGAAGGGAAACAAATGCCTATGAAAATGGGTAGTTCTAGGAATGTTCAAAGTGGGCATATGGACTACAAGGTTAAAGGTCTAGAGAGGGAAAATCAAGCCTTGAGGGCAAGGCTTGATACATTAGAAAAAGCCCTAGGAAGATTCACGGTTGGATCTAAGGGCTTAGACATGGTGTTGGGTAGTATAAAACCCAACTATGATAGATCGGGATTGGGGTACCGATCTAAGACCTCCAAGGGCAATGGAAAGAAGTATGCTGGGAAAGCATACAATCTTAGTAAGGAGGGAAGGTCCAAGGATGGCAAGGGGATGCCATCCAATGGTAAAAAGAGTGACCTAACCAAGGACAAGGTGTCCAAGGTTAAAAAGGTCAACTTTGTAGGCCAAGAGTCACCGGTGACACACTGGTGTGGCCTAGTGATGGTTGAGTCACCTAGGGAGGTGGCTAGGGCTAAGAGCTTAAGGGGGAGTTCTAGAAGCCTTTGGGATATATGATGAATGGACCTTGGGAGAGTTGCTCCTAGAGGTCTAGATGGACCATGGAGTGTGCCAAAAGAATTGGAGACGGACTTGAGTCTCAATTCTTGGGTTTTGGCACTGTGTTTTTGAGTTTCATGCATGAAAATATGACATTGGGGTCATATTGCATGTAAATTGGTTTTTGATGTATAAATGCCATGTAAATCAATGCTAGGGATGTATTGTGGGTTGGCATGGGCAGAGACATCAAGAGGAAACCAAAACTAGGACTTTAGGTCAAGGTTCAATTTAACTTTTTAGCTAGTTTTGGATTTTGTGTCAAACTTGGGAATCGTGATAGATACATTTTGGAATGTATTTTTCCCAAGTAGATATGGGTACCACAAACCTCTCCACAAAATTTGGGAATTTTTGGAGATTTGTGAAATTTTTGACGCATTTCTGAATTTCGTCAGAAATGTTGAAATTTCAGACTTTCAGAGTATCAGTCGACTGCCATTTTGGCAGTCGACTGGTCAAGGCTGATTTTTGTATTATCAGCTAGTTTGGAGTGTTGGGAACGAGATGGCTATAGAGGGGGGGGGTGAATATAGACAACCACTTTCTCCTTCAAGACATATCACGATTTCTGCAACTCAAATATCAGTAGCACAGCGGAAAGAGTTGAAAACAGAGTGTGCAGAAAAAAATAAAACGAAAGCAAAACAAACACGACTAGTAAGATCGCTAACAAGGAGGGTTTACAAGGTTCGGGGATAACTTGCCCCTACTCCTTGGCGTGCCCTTGAGGTGGGCGATCCCTTGATCGTCGGCAGATCAGGCCCCGATTAACACCGGATATGAAGCAACCTCCTTCTCGGTGGAGAAACCTCCCCACAGTGTGTTTCAAACAATGATATAGAATGAGCACAATGAAACAACAACAAGAAGGATCTTACTCAAACACTTAGCAAGGACAAAACACAGCAAGCTTCCCTGAGCTCCACCCAGTGGCGATCTCACGCAGACCTCTGCTCCGTGTCTTCCCACTGTCGGACTCCAAGCCTCTTGTTTTCTCCTTCAAGCGCTCAAGTATGATGATTTCTCCTCAATAGCTTGCTTAGAATGGTTGAAGAACTCAAGAACAGCAAGCTTGTAACACAGGAACTCAAGAGCACGAAAAACTCAAGAACTTATTTCAAACTCTCCTTCTCGCGTTCCTTTTTGTTTCTCTGCCAAGCGACAAGTGACAACATCTCTGTAGCTCCAAGCTACTCATCTGCCAACGCCAGCCTCTACTGAGCTATCTCTGGACTCACTGAGCTCCCCTCAGTCAAGCTCCAGTCTCAGCTCCAGTCTGCAGCTCGCCGTTGCAACCTGAGATGAGAAAGAGACAAACCTGCTCCAAGGAAAGCACTCTTTGACTTCTCCTTGAGTGTTTGAATCTTCCCCTGTCACCTGAAACTCAATCAGAGCATTAGAGCAGCAAATCAAGCAGCATATCAAATATCAGAAACATACATCAGCAAATCAGATACGATCAGACGCTCTGACCACGTCTGACAGTGAAATTTGAATTAAAGTGATCGGTCACCGGACCGATCCAGGGTGTGTGGATCGGTCACCAGATCGATCCACTGCTTCGCTGGGATTCCCAGCTCTCGCAGCTATACACGCCTGATCGGTCACCAGACCGATCAGGGTGAAGCCTGATCGGTCACCAGACCGATCAGAATGGATCCTGATCGGTCACCCAGATCGATCAGGGCAGATGAACAGTTACTTTTTAATCAAATCCAAGATCCCTGATCGGTCACCGGACCGATCCAAGACTTTGATTAGCAAGGGAACTCACTCACCGTTTGCTCCCTGATCGGTCACCAGACCAATCAGGAGCAAGACAGCAAGGAAGCAGCCTGCTCCCTGATCGGTCACCGGTCCGATCAGGAGCCACACAGTAGATTCCCAATCTCATTGTGCGCTCCCTGATCGGTCACCAGTCCGATCAGACATAGCTGGATCGGTCACCAGACCGATCCACTAAGGAGCAGCGTGCCAATGTCCCTGATCGGTCACCAGACCGATCCAGTGACTCAACCCTAGCCCTCCAAGCTAGGAATTCATCCACCTTAGCCCTCCAAGCTAAGGATTTTTCCATCTAACTCTCCAAGTTGGGAATTTGCACCTAACCCTCCAAGGTAGGACTTTTCACCTAGCCCTCCAAGCTAGGACTTTTCACCTAGCCCTCCAAGCTAGGACTTTTCACCCAACTCTTCTGAGTTAGAACATCATCCAACCTAGCCCTCCAAGCTAGGCACCTGACCCTCCAAGCCAGGACTTTTTCACCTAATTCTCCAGGATGGGAATTTGCACCTAACCCTCCAAGTTAGGACTTTTCACCTAGCCCTCCAAGCTAGGAATTTTCACCCAACCCTTCCGAATTAGGACTTTTCCAACACCTAGCCCTCCAAGCTAGGATTTTCCACACCTAACCTCCCAGGTTAGGATTTTCCATATCATGCCTAATCCTCGATCAGGACTTAATCATAATCATCATAATCATCACACCTAACCCCCCAGGTTAGGATTTTCCATATCATGCCTAATCCTCGATCAGGACTTAATCATAATTATCATAATTATCCTCCTAAACTAAAATCGTTGTCAACACCAAAACAACAATTAGGGCCAGACTGCATCAACAATCTCCCCCTTTTTGTTGTTTGACAACCCGATTTTAAGTTTAGGGATTCTCAATCAATATTCCAACTTTAGAATCATAGGGGAATCCAGATCCTCCCCCTACAACATGATCATGCTAAACTTAACCAATCCACACTCTCCCCCTTTGTCGAACACCGAAAAGGGACAAGAAGGACTGTCAAGATTAAGATGAACTCCCCCTCAATCCTAGAGGTATCCCAACTCATCAAAAATGTGATAGTTTGTGGAATGATCATACGAACACATGTGAAAAATTATAGCAAGACATAGCAATCACATGCATCATATGAGTATGAAATATAGACTCCCAAAGCATGCCATAATATTCATAAGTATCAAATAGACATGGCAATGTAAGCATGAATATGGCAATCGAACAATCATGCAGATAACAGGTACATAATCAACATGGCATCAACAATAGTAGATAAGCATGACAGGTAAAAATATATAGGTCAAGGCATGAAAACATCCGAACAAGTAGCAAAATATGTGTGACTCATGGTCACACCAACAAAGTCAGAGGGCATACAACCCAAAAGTCATACAACACAGTTAAGATCAATTGTCATCAGAATCATCAATATAAATGATATCCCCGGGTGAAGGATCACTGGGGGATGCACCCTCAGGGAACGTATGATGATACCATTCTTCATACCATCTGTCCTGGAACGCGCTCATCTCAGAGACACCAGATGCTAAGGCATTAACACGGCGATCAAACGACTGGAACTCGGAGCTGACCTCCTGCCGCCAAAGCTCGGAGATGTGTAACTCGTGCTCCAATTGTCGCTCTATCTCTGCGACCTGCCAGCGCAGATCAGGAGCCAACTCATCATAGTCTGCAGTAATAGCTGCCGTCCCCGGGTCAGGAGCTGCCCTCGGTAACTCTTCCATTTGTCTGCGAACTTTCCACTTCAGCCCTTGAGTCCCAAGAACAACGTCGGACTGAGCAAGCATGCGACGATCCAACCGGCAGTCCTGTCGAATCATGGGCACAATGTGGCCCTGTGAAACGTCGATGCCAACCGACTTCAGCCATGCAATGATGATGTGACCGAATGGCATATAGACTGACTGAGATAATGACATACTGTGTACGATGATAGAGGAGTATACTGAAGCTACTGGGTCAAAGTCTAACTGTTGATGCATCCCGTAAAGCATCAGGCAGTGAAACAGGTGAATCTCATCAAGATGTTTCGAGGTAGTGGGAAGGAGACAATTGGTGATGATCTTAAACAAGACATAATCAACAGGGGAAGGATGAAGAGCAGGAAATGTAGGGAAGTCACGGGTGCACTCACCAGAATCCCTTGGTCTAGGATGACCTAGGAAGTACTCGTAGATGGAATCAGAGGTCACTCCATCGAAGGGGACTGGGAGAGGATTAGGAGGAAAAGGGTAGAGAAAGAACTCGTTGTGTGATCTGCGACAGCCGAGAAAATCAGTCAAGATAGATCGATCGAAAGCAAGATCAATACCGGCAACACGAGTCTGCCATCCCGTGCTCCACCCAGTGCCCGGTCCACTGATCATATTGTTATAGAACTCAGAAACCAAGGTCAGGTTGATCGGTCCTTCAAAGTGCAAGAGGGGTTGAAGATTATAGAACTCAATTCGTTGTTGAATTGTTGGACAGTGTTCATAGATAAAAGTTGGGTCTATAGCCCGACACGGCATTAACTTGAAGTTGTGCCACTGGAACTTGAAGGCAAGACCAGGACTCTGAAACCGAGTAAGTTGAGGGAGTGGAGGCCTTTGAGAGGATGAAGAGGTTTTCTCTCTAGAACTCCCCTCTGCTACCTCCTTTCCCTTAGCAGATTTTCTAATGAGATTTGAATTGATCATGACACATAGATTGAAGCACAAGAATTGATCATGAGATGAGACCCAATCAAAAGATAGATATAAAATTTTTGGTCATAAGATGAGAAAGAGGGTCACGGCAAAGGCAAAAAGGATCAAGACATCACAGCAAGAACAAAAACAAAAACATGGTTAGCTTCACAAACATATATTCTAAGAGCTGTTGTGAAAGGAAAACTGAAATCAAATCTTACTTAGGCGCCATTGAAGTTTGTTTGAAGAGATTGCAAGACTGAGAAGGAACTTGCGATAGAGAGGGAGACTTCGAGCACGCAAGAACTTGGAGTTCGGAGAAAACGCCCATAGAAGTCGCAGAAGAGCTCGCACGCGCATGAAGAAGGGAGACGCAAGGACTCTCTCGCTCGCTCACACAAGGTTGCGCAGAGTGTTTCGGCGCTAGGTTTCGGGAAAACGAAGGTTTGGAGAGAGTTAATCGGTTGGTGGATCGGTCCACCAACCAAAATTTAATGCGGTTGATCGGATCACCGTTCGATCTGATCGCATCCCGACCGATCAGGATACAGCCTGATCGGACTGGAATGGTCCTGATCGGTCGGATGACCGATCAGACGTGCTCCTGATCGGTCGGGTGACCGATCAGGATTCGATCAGTAGGGTCCGGAGAGAAAACTCTGAGCTCCCTGATCGGTCTGTGGACCGATCCCCACAGGGTGCCAGATCGGTCGGGAGACCGATCCAGGCTAGCTCAGAACACTTAATCAGATTTCGGGAGATTTCGGCTTGCCTCGCAGATCGGTCTGTGGACCGAACACCACAGGAAGGGGTTAGATCGGTCTAGGGACCGATCAACCCTATGCCTGATCGGTCCGGTGACCGATCAGGGTTCCTGATACGAACTGAAATGTTCAGTTTCAGAACTTCTGAAATTTTCAAAAGAAATCTGATGAACTTTGTCGAACTTAGACATGATTTTCTGACTAAAATTGATCTCTGAACAAGAATCAAAAGTCCTTATAGGTTCAACAAACACTTTGACCCATCTTAATGGAGTCAAACTCAACCATCAATCAATCAAGCAAATTCAAACAAGTTTTTACTCCAACTTCAAGTTTCCAATCAAGTTGCCTTGATTGGAATGTCCAAGTATGATCATGGAGCCATATACACATATGTTATGCAATGGTTTTCCCCATACTTGGTCACCACCGTGATTATTATCTCGTCAACTTAATTTCTCAAGTGATGCAATGACATTTTGAGAAATTGAGTTGAACCTAACATCTCACCCCATATCTAGCAAACAAAAACATTTTGGTAACCCTTATAGTTTGTGTGAGATGTTCCCAAAGTTACCCAATTGTTCCCTAACAATTTGAAATAATCATGAAGGGTTTGAATACAATTTGAGGATCATGAAGCGTGACACATTCCCAATTCCCGTCTTAGGAAACTAAATTCACTCTCGGGAAGTGGTTCAGTGAAAATGTCAGCTAGGTTTGACTTTGACTCTACATGTGAGAGTATGATGTTCCCCCTAGCTACATGATCTCTAATGAAGTGGTGTCTTACCTCAATATGTTTTGTCCTAGAATGATGGACCGGATTCTTGGTTAAGTTAATTGTGCTAATGTTATCACATAACACTTGCACACCCTTGTAACTCAATCCATAGTTCTCTAAGGTGTGGATCATCCACAACAATTGTGATATACTCTCTCCCATTGGCGATATACTCTGCCTCGGTAGTGGAAAGAGCAACACAATATTGCTTCCGACTCGACCAACTTACTAGAGACGATCCTAAGAATTGGCAGCCCCCACTAGTGCTTTTTCGGTTCAACTTACATCCAGCGTAGTCGGAATCCGTATAGCCCATCAAATCAAAAGATTCGGTACGGGGATACCAAAGACCTACACCAATTGTGCCCTTGAGATATCTCAAAAT
>JAGFNQ010005524.1:0-84119 GCA_024364735.1 Boesenbergia rotunda
CCTGAAATAGCACTCACGTGAACAGCGGGACGCACCGACCCCAGACCAGCGAGGAGTTGGTCAGTAGTGCTCTAATCTCAGAGCACTATCTGAATAGGCATCAAGGCACAACAACAAGCAAGCAGAAGCCAGTCCTGATTGAGAACAAGACAACAGGAGGCCAGAAGCCTCAGCCAAATAACCAGAACTGGAAGAACAAGAACCACAAAAGGAAGCAGTGGCCTGGCAGCCAAAAAGGAAACCCAGAGAACAAGCAAGCTAGGTATCCACCTTGTCCTAAGTGTGGGAGGACCCATCCAGGAGCATGCCTTTTGGGTGTAACTGGATGCTACTCATGTGGACAAGAGGGACACAGATCCAGAGACTGCCCAAACAAGTTTAAGGTACTTCCTCAGCAGTCCGTACAGTATGGAGGCAAGCCTCAGTTACATTACATGCCTACTATACTGGAGGGACCTCAGATCAGTCAGGGAGGGTTGGAAGCAGCACCAGTTCCAACCAATGCCAGAGTCTTTTCCCTCACGAAGGAAGAAGCTGCCAGCGCCTCCACGGTCGTAACAGGTCAAATAGTTATTTTTCAGCATTTAGCTACTACACTGTTTGACACTGGGGCGACCCATTCTTTCGTATCAGTACTTTTGCTAGTAAGTTACAGGTGCCTGCAGAGAGTTGGGAGTCCAGATTCCTGACAACTCTCCCTTCAGGGGAGATCATGGAATCCACCCAGCGGCTCCGGGCTGTGCCAATCAAGATTTCAGACCGAGAGCTATATGTCGATCTGATAGTCCTTGCGATGCAAGACTTCGACATCATACTGGGCATGGATTTCCTCAGTAAGTACAGCGCTTCAGTGGACTGCCGTAGAAGGAAGGTGGTTTTCAGCCCAGAAGGAGAACCACCATTCGAGTTTCAAGGAGCCCCAAAGAGGAAGACTCAGAAATTCCTCTCAGCCTTGGCAGCCCACCAGATGCTAGAGCAAGGGTGTGCTGGTTTTTCTTGCACACGTAGTGGACTCAGAAGCAAAGAAAGAACTCAAGCAGGAGGATGTACGGGTAGTCTGCGAATATCCAGAAGTGTTCCCAGAAGAACTACCTGGACTACCGCCCAACAGGGAGGTGGAATTTGAGATTGAGCTGGTGCCAGGTACCGGTCCGGTCTCAAAAGCCCCATATCGTATGTCTCCTGCAGAGCTGAAAGAATTACAAGAGCAACTCCAGGAGCTACTAGACAAGGGCTTCATCCGCCCGAGTCATTCACCCTGGGGAGCTCCTGTACTTTTCGTCAAGAAGAAGGATGGGTCTATGCGTCTGTGCATAGACTACAGAGCTCTGAACAAGGTAACCATCAAGAACAAGTACCCCCTTCCTAGAATAGATGATTTATTTGATCAACTCAAAGGGGCTACAGTGTTCTCGAAGATAGACTGCGTTCTGGGTATCATCAGCTAAAGGTTAAAGAAAGTGACATCCCCAGGACGGCCTTCAGGACAAGATACGGCCACTACGAATTTGTAGTGATGCCTTTTGGAGTAACCAATGCTCCAGCAGTCTTCATGGAGTGATGAACCACATCTTCAGGGAGTATCTCGATAAATTCGTCATTGTATTTATTGATGATATTCTCATATACTCACAGACTCCAGAGGACCATGCTACACACTTGAGGATAGTGCTGCAGATCCTTCAGCAGGAGAAGCTCTATGCAAAGTTCTCAAAGTGTGAGTTTTGGCTAGATCAGGTGACCTTCCTAGGTCACATTGTATCCAAAGAAGGCATTCAAGTTGATCCAGCCAAGATAGAAGCAGTCAGCAACTGGTGTAGACCCAAGAATGCCAGTGAAATCAGGAGTTTCTTAGGCCTGGCAGGATATTACAGAAAATTTGTGGAGGACTTTTCCAGAATAGCCTCTCCACTCACAGCCTTGACCAGAAAGAACAAGAAGTTTGAATGGTCAGATAAATGCGAGCACAGTTTTCTAGAGCTGAAAAAGAGACTGACCAGTGCTCCCATCCTGACGGTTCCAGAAAGTGACAAGGCCTTTGACATCTACAGTGATGCATCCAAGATGGGCCTTGGAGCTGTCCTCATGCAAGACGGTAAAGTGATAGCATATGCCTCCAGACAGCTCAAGGACTATGAGAGGAATTACCTTACTCATGACCTTGAGCTAGCAGCTATGGTTTTTGCACTGAAGCTCTAGAGACACTACCTGTATGGAGTGCAGTGCAGAATCTTCACAGACCATCAGAGTTTGAAGTACTTCTTCACTCAGAAGGATCTGAATATGAGGCAGCGCAGGTGGCTAGAGTTGGTCAAAGATTATGACTGTGAAATCCTCTACCACCCAGGTAAAGCTAATAAAGTGGCAGATGCACTGAGCAGAAATCCTGTGCAGCACTGATGTCCCTATCATCACTGCTCTACCACTTCAGAAAGAAATAAAGGATTTTGGAGTCGCGGTAATAATTGGGCAACTTTCTGCATTGACTCTAGAGTCAACCCTGCTTGTGGATATACAAAGAAAGCAAAGTCAAGACCCAGAGATCCAGAAGATCAAGCAGGAGATCCAAGAGGCAGAAAATTCAGAGTTTCGAGTATCAGATAGTGGCATCCTCTATCTTGGAGACCGCCTGTGCGTCCCCAATGATGAGGAACTAAGGAAGAATATTTTAGAAGAAGCCCACAGTACCCCGTACTCTATGCATCCTGGTTCTACCAAGATGTACCAAGATTTAAAGCAAAGGTTCTGGTGGTCTGGACTCAAGCGAGACGTGGCCAGATATATCAGTACCTGCTTGACCTGCCAGAGAGTCAAAGCAGAGCACCAGAGACCAGGAGGAGTTCTGCAGCCTCTTCCCATTCCAGAGTGGAAGTGGGAAGAGATATCCATGGATTTTATCACAGGTCTCCCAAGGACCACCCATGGACACGATGCAATATGGGTGATAGTGGACAGATTGACCAAGTCTGCCCACTTCCTAGCCATCAAGTTATCGCATTCGGTAGAGCAGTTAGCACAGCTGTACGTGAAAGAAGTGATCAGGCTTCACGGAGTTCCGAAGTCGATCGTTTCTGACAGAGATGGGCGGTTCATCTCCCATTTTTGGAGGTGTGTTCAGGACGCTCTAGGCACCAGACTTCAGTTCAGCACAGCTTTCCATCCCCAGACAGATGGACAAACAGAGAGAGTAAATCAGATTTTAGAAGACATGCTCAGGGCTTGTGCGTTGGACTTTAAAGGCAGTTGGTGCAAGTACCTGTGTTTAGCTGAATTTGCCTACAACAATAGCTATCAGGCCACTATCAAAATGGCACCTTATGAAGCATTATATGGCAGGAAATGCAGATCACCCATATGCTGGCAAGAAGCTGGTGAGAAGAAAGAGATGGAGTCAGGACTAGGCAGCCAGACTGAGCTTATAGATGAGACCACTCAGGCTATCCAGATGATCCGCCAGAGGATTGAGACTGCCCAGAGTAGACAGAAAAGTTATGCTGACACACGCCGTAGGCCACTTGAATTCCAAGTTGGAGATTCAGTATTTCTCAAGGTCGCTCCCATGAAGGGAGTGATGAGATTTGGCAAAAAGGGCAAGCTGAGTCCTCGCTACATAGGACCCTACAAGATTATAAAGAGAGTTGGAAAGGTAGCCTATGAGCTGGACTTGCCAGAGGACATGTCCGCGATCCACAGTACATTTCATGTCTCTATGCTAAAGAAGTGTATTCACGATCCCAATCAAGTGATTCAGCCTCAGTCAGTGCAGATCCAAGAAGATCTTAGCTATGAGAGCAGACCGACACAGATAGTGGACAAAGCAGTTAAAAGATTAAGAAACAAAGAAGTGCCACTAGTGAAGGTTATCTGACAGAATCAGAAGCATGAGGAGGCTACTTGGGAATGTGAGGACAGCATGAGAGAAAGATATCCAGAATTATTCTAAGTTCGAGGACGAACTTTTTATAAGGTATGGGGGATTGTAACGCCCGAAAATTCTCGAAACTAATTTTAGAAATATCTTAGAATTTATTCCAAATTTATGGATATTTTTATAGAATTTTTCCGTAAACGAAAGTGGCAAAAAGGGTTATAAACAGAAAATCGCGTAGGTGGGAATCAAACCCTTCACCTACGCTGTGAGAGACAATGGGCGGACCAGCTGCGCTGGTTTGATTTTGTTGAAATAGATTGAGCGAAACAATAGATAAGGTATAATTAGGTAAATTCGCCCCCATAAGTATAAATAGATAATTAAGGAGAGAAGTTTTATTTTCCTCACCCAAACCCTCACGCCGCCCCTCTCTCTTCCCTTGGGCGAAAACACACCAAGGCCTCCTCTCCTCTTCTAAGGGGGCGCCGGCCAAGGAAAAGCAAGGAGTGCGGAGAGATTTTCCGATATTCGGAATCCCCACGACGAGAGGAACGCGTGAACGCGAAGAAATCTCCGAGACTCCGAGTTTCTCCGGAACCTCCGACGCCGTTCTTGGTTGTAAGTCCAAGATACCAAGGTAAGTACTGCTCACCTGCAGTAAGAGGCGGTTTTCCGCAAGAATTTTCCCTTAAAAGTTTTAAAAGAGATATTTACTTTTAGTTTAAGATTTTGCATGTGATCTTAGTTCATTATATGCTTATATGTATTTGATAGAGTACCCTATGTGAGTTTAGGGTCTAAGAAATCTATAAGAAAAGAAAGATAAAGAAAAAGAAAAGAGAAGGCCAAGGCCTTACGAAATCCCCAAAAGTCAAGACTTAGGGATTTGGGCACACAAGGTGTTCGATAAAATGCCAAGGCATTTAAAGATAAGAAAGAAAAGAAAGAAAAGTTATTTTATTTTCTAAGGCCAGTACCCGGCGTCCAAGGGCGTCGTTAAAGAAATCCAGGTGTCCAATTCCAAGGTCTTGGCCCTGGTAGACCAAGGTCTACTCTATTAGGATTGGCGGCTCGCTACCCCAACCTTTTAGGGAACGCGCATAAGATGGTACTTACGTCTTAAGTGGATCCAAGTGATTATTATTTTTAAGTATATGCCTTAGTAAAGTTTTTCTAAAGTTTAAGGAAGTTTTCTAAAAGTTAAAGAAAGATTTAAAGTTAAAGAATTGCTAAAGTTTCATGTTAAGCCAAGAAAAAGTGAGTTAAGACTTATTAATGCTTGAGTATGCATGTTTTGAGTTATACATGTTTTAGTATTTCTTTTAAGCATAAAAGTATCTCATGTGATTCCATATTATTTAAAAAGCATGCCTGCACATTTCGAGATTTTGTGAGCTAGATAGTACTTACTAAGCTTTATGCTTATTAGTTGCATTTCCTCTTGCTGCAGGTAAAGGTAAAGGCAAGCAATTCTGAAGGAAGGCGACGAGGCGGTGCTGAGTAACGTGTGTGTGGTGGCTGACCTTGGAGAGGTCCTTGGGACGAGATAAATAAAAGACTTAAAGTGCATTTATTACAAATTCTTAGTTTAAGTTAGATCACATAGAATTTATCCAAGTATTTGCGTTTTAGATATTTTGCCTGTCTTAAAACCACGAATAGAGATTCCATGTCATTCTATTTAGTATACATATCCTTATGATTGCATTGGATGAGTATGAGCGTGAGTAGTTTTGAATATCGATACTTCGATGTAGCTATTTGATGCATGTGCCAAGATGTTGTTAGTCTCCTTTTGAATTAAGTTTTCATTGCTTTAAATGTGCTTAGAAAAGTTGCATTCATATTCCATAATGCTTTAGCAATATTATAGAACCTTGTGTGATGAGTTTAAATGCATGACTATTAAAGTCAGAATATCATTCTTAGATAGATTTAAATACAAGTTTAAGAAAGTTCCGCATTTTTAGTCGTGAATTAGAGTCAAGAAGTAGACAAGTAACGGTCCGGCTAAGGTAGAGAAGGCGGGTCGTTACACAAGGAGGGCCACTGGCGAAGAAACTGCAAGGTTTATCTTGAGTCCTTGAAGAAGAAGGCATCCGATGCCCCATCCTCTTCAGGCATCTTCGTTATTGAATGTCACTCTATTTCCTCGTACACCTGGGTACTTGATACTGGGTGTAGCTCACATATATGTAATAACATACAGGGGCTAAGGAATAGAAGAAGACTCGTCAAGGGAGAAGCGAATTTGCAAGTTGGAAATGGAGCAAAGATTGCTGCTATTGCCATCGGAACATATTTGCTAAAGCTCCCTACTGGACTTGTCTTAGAATTGGATAATTGTTATTTCGTTCCTTCGTTAATAAAGAACATTGTATCTATTTCATGCTTGAATGAAAAGGGTTACCATTTAACTTTTAGTAGCAATTATTGTTACATAACTTTAAATGGTGTTCTTTATGGGACCGGATGTAACGACCCGGAAAAATCTCTTAATATTTTATTAAAATATTAAGCATGTCTAGATAATTTTCCGAAGGACCTAGAGGTAATAATACAAACTTTGGCCTAGAAAATCCATGTTTTCCCATTTAAATTGGGAAAAAGGGCACTAATGGGCCTTATATGGGCTTGCTAGTACCATAATTATCGGTGGATTTTAGGTGAAAATTAGTATAAAGATAAATAGGATTTAATTAGACATATTAGCATGATTATGGGTAAGTATTAGTTTAATTTTCCTATTTAATTTGAGGAATTAGGAACTAATGGGCCTTAAATGCGCTCCAAAAATGGGTATTAATTGGGTAAAATTTATATAAATATAAAAGGATTTTATTTGGGAATATTGGCATAATTATGGGTGATTTTTGGAGAATTTTCGAAATAAAAGGGAAATTTTCGAAAATAAGAAAAATGATTAAATAAAATAAAAATAAAGGTGCATGGGCCAAGGATTGAACCTTGGACCTCTTGTACAACAATGAATGCTTTAACCAACTCACCTAGCAAGGAATTCTTGTGAGGAAAGGAAGTGAAAGGTGGTTAAATGGTAGAAGAAGATGAAGGGCCATGGAAAACTCTTCATTCACCACCTTAATGGTTGATTAATAAGGGGGTTTGGGAGTTTCATTCTTCATGCCATAAATTGCATTTTCTTCTCTCTTCCTTCTCCATTCTTGCCGAGCACTCAAGGAGGACTTCTCCCTTGAGAAAACTTCACAAAAAGTCTCATCCTCCAAGATCTAAGGTCTTCTCAAGTTCCCAAGGGCTAGGTGTGGTCAAGTCTTCTTCCTTCTTTCCATCCAAGGTCTAAAAAATTTAGAAACCCAAGGTAAGACTCCCTCACCTGTGGTATAATGGTTTCATATGATTTTTATGATTTTTAGCATGATATATGGGTTAGTTTTTGGATGTGATGATGAAAGGAAAGAAAAACCAAGGTCCTTAAGTTCAAGGGTTTCGGCCAGCATGTTTTAAAGGTCTAAAAATATGTTAAAAATCATGATAATGTTATTTAGTGTTCCCTTATGATGTTTAGAAGTTAAGTGAAATTTTTGGGAATTTTTAGAGTGCTCTAGGACACCCTAGAGTTTCGGCCAACATGAAGGAAGCAAAACCCAGAACTTCAAGTTCAAGGGTTTCGGCCAGCATGTTTTAAAGGTCTAAAAATATGTTAAAAATCATGATAATGTTATTTAGTGTTCCCTTATTATGTTTAGAAGTTAAGTGAAATTTTTGGGAATTTTTAGAGTGCTCTAGGACACCCTAGAGTTTCGGCCAACATGAAGGAAGCAAAACCCAGAACTTTAAGTTCAAGGGTTTCGGCCATCATGTTTTAAATGTCTAGAAATATGTTAAAAATCATGATAATGTCATTTAATGTTCTCTTATGATGTTTAGACATTAATTATAATTTTTGGGAATTTTTGGGATACCCTAGAGGCCCCATATGTCTCGGCCAACATGGAAGAAGTAAAACCCAGAACCATAAGTTCAAGGGTTTCGGCCACCATGTTTTAAATGTCTAAAAATATGTTAAAAATCATGATAATGTCATTTAATGTTCCCTTATGATTTTTAGACATTAATTATAATTTTTGGGAATTTTTGGGATACCCTAGAGGCCCCATATGTCTCGGCCAACATGGAAGAAGTAAAACCCAGAACCATAAGTTCAAGGGTTTCGGCCACCATGTTTTAAATGTCTAAAAATATGTTAAAAATCAGGATAATGTCATTTAATGTTCCCTCATGATGTGTAGAGGTTAAGTATAAATTTTGAGAATTTTTGGGGTACCCTAGAGGCCCCATATGTTTCGGCCAACCCCAAGGACCCAAGGGTTAGGGTTGAGTCTTTAACCTCAACTTATGTTTATGTGTTGCCCTGATATAAGGATGATGGATGGCGATTGTGTGAATTTTCACATGGCCATGGGACTCCACAAGTTTCGGCCATATAAGGGTTAATAGGGTAAAAGTTAAGATTTATTTCAAGTAAGGGTCCCAATGGCCCTACGGTAAGATGTGATTTATGTTTATGAATGATATGCTATGTTATGAATGATATGCCATGTTACGAATGATATGCCATGTTTATGAATGATATGCTATGTTATGAATGATATGCCATGTTACGAATGATATGCCATGTTTATGGATGATATGCCATGTTATGAATAATATGCCATGTTTATGAATGATATGCCATGATTATGCATGTTAAGAATGAAAATGATGAATGAAGGTTAAGTATGATGAATGAATGAATATGCTAAACGGCACGGTCGATGGTCGACGGTACGACGGTCGAAAGGACCGGTAAATGGGCCGGTAGACGGGCCGAGCCGTAACAAGTATGCTATGTTAAGTATGCCATGAATGTCTCATGAATGATGAAGCATGTAAAGTATTTTACTTTATGAATGGGCTTGTACCGGACCGAAGTATGGGTCCAAGGGATGGGCACCTTAAGAACGCCCCGGTTCTGGACTACCGACTATGCTGTCCACGGTTCTGGCACTACCGAAGCTGTGCAACAGGGATGGGCACCTTAAGAACGCCTCGGTTCGGGGACTACCGACTATGTTGTCCTTACCCTAGTAGGTTGGGGCTCGCGACCTCGGACTTGCTAGGGATGCGCGCTATGATGTATGTATGTGGTACAAGCCGGGGACCCCAAATGATGTTATGATGATTATGTTTAAGAAATGAAAAGTATGTTTTTAAAGATTAAGCATCCTTATGATATATACGCATTGCCCATGCATTCATTATGAAAAAGTATGTTTATGAAAAGTATGTTTATGCAAAGTATGATTTTAAACTAAGCATCCTTATGATATATGCACATGCTCATGCATCCATCTATGTTATGCATTATGTTATGAAAAGTATGTTTACGAAAGGTATGTTATGAAGGTATGTTCATGCCATGATTTATTTATGTTTATGCCATGATTTTTATGCCATGATTTATTTATGTTTATGCCATGATTTTTATGCCATGATTTATTTATGTTTATGCCATGACTTTTTTTATGCCATGATTTTATGCCATGATTTTACTTATGTTCATATTAGTTTAGGATGCCATGATTTTATGCTAGTTTAGAATGCCATGCTTTGATTATGTTTATGCTAAGTTAGGATGCCATGCTTCTATTTATGTTCATGTTAGTTTTGGATGACATGATTTAATTATGCTTATGTTATGTTAGAATGCCATTATTTTATTTATGCTCAGGCTAGTATAGGATGCCATGATTTTAATTAGGTTATGTCATGATTTTATGTCCATGCCAAGTATTATGCCATGCTATGGATATTTACGATGTTTATGGATTGTGTCTATGCCATGCTATGAATATTTATGATGTTTATGTTTATGCCATGCTATGAATGTTTAGGATGTTCATGTTTATGTCAAGTATGATGCCATACATGAATGTTTATGGTTATGTTTATGTCATGCTATGAATATGATGAAGCCATGTCCATGATATGTCGAATGAATGCTAAGTGATGATAAGGATGACGATCTAAGTAAAGCATTAAGTATGCTAATGTTTCATATGTTTATGATTAAGTGACGGATGGTTTTAGTGGGTAGGAAAGAGTCTTACTAAGCCTGTGTGCTTATAGTCTTATTTTCTTATACCGCAGATCACGCAAGGGGATAATAAGGAAGCAGCAGGAGGGCATTGCAGAATGTGTGTGATAGTGACTTGGCCAAGAGACCATATGTTTGTTTGTCTTATGATAGAACTCTACCTTTACTACTAAGTACTTGAATATGACTCTATGACATGATGCTAATGTATGACATGATGCTAAGTATGATATGATGCTAAAATATAGCATGATGCTAAGTATGATATGATGCTAAGTATAAAGTTAATATGCCAAGTTTCTATGTTATGATGGTAGGAATGGTAGTAAGTGCATGTAGGTGTAAGTTTAAAAGTTTTCCGCTGCATTATGATGTCTACATGCCTAAGTATGTTAACGTAACACCGCTTTATGATGGTCTATAAAAAAAAAAAAAGCGGGCGTTACACCGGAACTTTATGCAATGGTATCTACACGTTAGATTTATCCGGTGACATTTTCAATATCGAAGTTAGCAACAAACGTGCTCGAATAGATAATCAAATAGACTCCTATATGTAACATTGTCATCTTGGCCATATAAGCAAGAAACGCATGACCAAATTACACCGATGTGGAATTCTGGAATTATTTGAACCCAGTTCTTTTGATACATGCGAATCATGCCTAAAAGGCAAGATGGCCAAATTACCCCTTTCCGGAAAAGTTAAACCAATGGGAGAATTACTTGGTCTAATACATACTGATGTATGTGGACCAATGTCAACTCTTGCACAAGGAGGCTATAGCTACTTCATTACCTTTATCGATGATCACTCACGATTCGGGTATATGTTCTTAATGAAACACAAATCTGAAGCTTTTGAGAAATTCAAAGAGTTCAGAAGTGAAGTAGAGAAACAGCTTGGCAAAAGTATTAAGATACTTCGATCCGATCGGGGTGGTGAATACTTAAGTCAAGAGTTTCAAGATTATCTTAAGGACAATGGGATATTGTCTCAATGGACTCCGCCATGTACACCACAATATAATGGTGTATCTGAGAGGCGTAACCGAACCTTGATGGACATGGTTAGATCTATGATGAATCATGCAACTCTTCCAAAATCCTTTTGGGGCTATGCGCTTAAGACAGCTGTTTACTTGCTAAACAGAGTCTCGACCAAGGTAGTCTCTACTACTCTATATGAGACGTGGAATAGTAAGAAACCTCATTTATCTCACCTAAAGATATGGGGTTGTCCTGCTTATGTAAAGCGGACTATATCAGACAAATTGGATGCTAAGTCTGATAAATGTCTATTTATTGGATACCCTAAAGAAACGAAAGGTTACCAATTCTATCATCCCTTGGAACAAAAGGTGTTTGTTTCAAGGCATGCTGTATTTCTAGAGAAAGAATTTCTTTTACAAGAAAACAGTGGGAGTAGCATTAAACTTGAAGAAGTTTAAGAAACTCCAATAGACATTACAGAGACACCTAGTCTAGACCCACAACCGATAACTCATAATGATGAGCTATCAGTTGAACCTAAAACTGTTGGTGCAATTTGCACTAATAGTTAAACCTGAGTTTTGATGAATGACAAATAGGTTAAAGTTAGACTTGCTTTTGGTTTTGACCTCTTTACTAAGTGTGCAGGGTTGAAAGACTTAGGTCCTGACACCAGGCTGAAGTCCAGGGTGGTTGAGTCCTGGCGGGAAGTCCAGGGTGGTTGAGTCCTGGCGAGAAGTCCAGTTGGGTTCACGGGGCCTGACAACTGGCTGAAGCCCAAGTTGGTTGAAACTTGGCAAAAAGACCAGGGTGGTTGAGCCTTGGTAGGAAGACCTGGTGGGTTAAGAAGTTGAGTAGAGCTGCACGAGGTAAGTGAGGTAAGTCACTGGAGGAGCGAACCAGTGAGGACGGGTCCTATTTTAGGACTGTAGGCGCGGTCCAACTTAGGCCCATTTTGGTGACCTCGGTTGAGTCCTGATTAGATCCTTATCCAGGTTTGGACGGGGTCTAATTAACTCTAAATGCATTAACTCTATTTTACAGAATTTATTTAATTAGATTCTAAATGCATTAACTCTATTTTACAGAATTTATTTAATTAGATTTTGTAGTTGAATTTTATAAAATTATTCCTTATCTAAAGCCTTGGTGGAGGATAAATTATCATTTAAATTATTCATATTTCCTTCTTTTTAGAGAATAAAATTATTCCTACTAATGTTTAAAATTCTCACGTAAAGCTTAGCTGGAAGGATAAAATCTCCTTTTAAATTATTAATAAAATTGTAAGAGGATAAAAACCTCTCGGTTAACTTTTCAATATTTTGTATTTATATTTTATTTAAATTATTTTCTTAATTGAAGCAAAGGATAGAAACATTATCTTTTTTTTAATTATTTTATCTTGTTGATGGATAAAATTTGAGCTGAGAAGATCATGCATCGAGGCACTATAAATAGAAGCAAGCAAGCTCTCTAACAAATAAGAAAATTTGATTCTGGTTCAAGCTTTGGCGCTCTCTTGCTTCCACGCTCCTCTGCTGCGGTTTGTGCTTTGACTCGACGCTGTCCGACCGCTGCTGGAAGATCGCTCCCAACACCCAAGCTGCTTCAGATAAATCTAAGTGTTGGGTAATGATTTTTTTTCTGCACTTAAATTATTTAAGGGGGAAGTGTAGGGCTGTTACACTTCCGCCCAATCTTGTATTCGAATCACTCTATCGGTAGTTTGTCGATAGAGGTTTTTAGTGGATTGCCCACAGGAAAGGTTCAAGGAACCTGGGCCTTCGAGTAGGATCGACGAAGGCTCCGAACGAAGTAAAACTCCTCGTGTAATTTTTTTTATTTTTCGCTTTCGCATTTCGTTTTAATTTTTCCGCTGCGCACGTTATAAAAAGCATCGTACAATTTTCTATCGACTCTGATTTTATAACGAAGATTTTAAAAGTCACGTGATTCACCCCCCCTCTCACGTGCATCGGTCCTACAAGTGGTATCAGAGCCAAGTTCGCTCTGTATCGGTGCAACCACCATAAGAGCCGGGGGAAATCCAATTCTTTTTCGTTTGTTTTTGTGTTTTCGCTGCACGATCTAAATTAGGTATTGTTGCCTAAATTTAGATATTTTCTATTGATTTTACTCGAATTTGGGCAACACCATTTTGAGTCATTTTTTGCTCCTTTCTTCTCCTTTTCCTACCACACTACTAATCCAAGACCTAGTCTTGGAACAAGTGTTTTTGTTGTTGTCTATTTCAGATGGCTCAAGGTGAAGGATATAGTACTGCCCGTCCTCCGCTCTTCAATGGGGAAGACTTCCCTTACTGGAAACGAAGAATGGAGGTGTACCTAAAGACTGATATGGATCAATGGTTCGCGGTGCAATCTGGCTACGAACCACCAATGGATGAGGGAAACAATGCACTACTGAAGCATGACAGATGGAACCTAGAAATGAAGAAAAGGGCTCAGATTGAGTTCAAAGCACAGAACACACTCCAATGCGGACTAACCAAAGAGGAATTGAACCGTATCGGCCCAACTGAATCTGCCAAAGAACTTTGGGACAAACTGATTGAACTGCATGAAGGCACCTCAGATGCGAAGGTAACAAAAAGAGATTTGTTATTGAATAAATTATTTAACATAAAAATGCAGGAAGGTGAGTCTGCAAGCCAACTCCACGCCCGGATCAAGGACATACTAAATGGACTCCACCTCATTGGGCACAAACAAGAAAATAGAGATATTATATGCACTAAATGCCTTTCCTAGAAACTCTTTATGGGCATCCATCATAGATGCTTATAAAATTTCTAGGAATCTTTCCAAAATAAATTTAGATGAACTATTCTGTGAATTAGAACTGCATGAACAAACTAACGCCAAGGCCGAGAAAGGAATTGCTTTGTTTGCAGGTTCTTCAAAAGAAGTCAAGTCGAAGAAGAAAATTCAAGAATCAGAAGAAGAGTCAGACTCAGACTCAGATGACGAGGAACAAATGGTTAACTTAGTAAGAAAAGTCCTCGCCAAAAAGAAAAGCAAATTCTCGAAAAGAGATTTCCAAAAGATAATGAAGCCAACCAGTTATGGAGACAAAAGCAAAATAACCTGCTTCGGTTGCAATAGAAAAGGACACTTCAAACATGAATGTCCCTACAAAACGGAGGACCAATCAAAGAAAAGCAAGAAGAAGAAGGCTCTTCAAGCCACCTGGGACGAGAGTTCGGATGACTCTGACTATGAACCACCAAAGAAGACAAGCTACCTCGCGCTAATGGCAACTGGACCCGGGTCAGACTCGGAGCACGACGAAGATTCCGAATACGAGTCGAGTCAAGAGATCGGACTCTTTTCGGACGACTCGACTAAGGTATATTTAGATTCAGTTAATGAAAATTTTTTTAAGGTTATTTCCATTTTAAATAAAAAATTACTTGCATCTGAATCTAGGAATGACCAGCTCCTTAAGGAAAATCAAGACCTCAAGGAGCAATTAATTAATACCAGAACATTAACTGAACAAACTCAAAATCAAAAGACAATTGATCTTGAAACTGAAAACTCCACTCTAAAGGGCGAAGTCCTAAAACTTAAGGATCTACTAGCAACTTTCACAACCCGATCCAAGAACCTTGACCTCATTCTTGGATCACAAAAGGGCATGTACAATAAATCTGGGAGAGGATATAAATCAGGATCAGCCCAAAGATCCTTTATCTCCTTTATCCACCTCCGTAAAAATCAACGAAAAGCGTGGGTTTCGAAAGCTTACCTAACAAAGCAAGTAGGTCAGAATCAACTTTATGTCCCAAAAAGGGACATCCACTACATTGACCCTAGACACCCAGTCTACAATTTAGGGGGAAGCTCCAAATTAGTTGGCACCTCAAAGTCACCCTTTACCCGTCTGGGTACCTAGGACTAGTTTCAAAAGTTAGTCTGACACTTGACCTACTCAGTACCAGGGTAGGGCGAGCTGATAGTACGTTAGGGAAGCTGATCTAAGGAGTCAGGTAGGGGAAGACGTCCTGTAACGACCCGGAAAATTCTCTTAATATTTTCTTAAAATATTAAGCATGTTTAAATAATTTTCCAAGGGACCTAGAAATATTAAGGAGAACTTTGGCCTAGAAAATCCATGTTTTCTCATTTAAATTGAGAAAACTAAGTACTAATGGGCTTTATGTGGGCTTTTTAGTACCATGATTATAGGTGGATTTCGGTAATAATTAGTATAAATATAAATAGGATTTAATTAGGCATATTAGCATGATTATGGGTAAGTCTTAGCCTAATTTTTCTATTTTAATGGAGAAATTAGGTACTAATGAGCTTTAAATGGGCTCCAAAAATGGGTATTAATTAGGTAAAATTAATATAAATTAGGTAAAATTAATATAAATATAAAAGAATTTTATTTAGGAATATTAGCATAATTATGGGTGATTTTTGGAGAATTTTCAAATAAAAGGGAACTTTCGAAAATTAGAGGAAAAGGTTTAAATAAAATGAAAAATAAAATAAAAATAAAGGTGCATGGGCCAAGGATTGAACCTTGGACCTCTTGTACAACCATGAATGCTTTAACCAACTCACCTAGCAAGGAATACTTATGAGTAAATGAAGTGGAGGTTGGTTAAGAAGTAGAAGGAGATGAAGGGTCATGGAGAGACTCTTCATTTGCCTCTTTAAAGGAGCTATAAAGAGGGGGTTTGGGGGGTTACTTCTCTTCACCATCAAGTGCATTTGCTCCCCTCCTCCCTCCTCATTCTAGCCGAAATTCTAAGGAAGAGTTCCCCTTGGAAAAGTTTCCACCAAGGCTCCATCTCCCAAGATCTAAAGTTCTTACAAGGATCCAAGGACTAGGTGTGGTCAAGAGACATCAAGTCTTCTTCCTTCTCTCCATCCAAGGTCTAAAAATTTAGAAACCCCAAGGTAAGACTCCCTCACCTGTGGTATAATAGTTCCCTATGATTTTTATGATTTTTAGTATGATATAGTGGTTGGTTTTCGAATTGGATGTTGAAAGGAAAGAAAACCAAGACCCTCATGCTTAAGGGTTTCGGCCACCATGTTTTTAAGATCTAAAATTATGCTAAAAATCTGTATAATGTTATTTAATGTTCCCTTATGATGTTTAGAAGTTAAGTATAATTTTTGGGAATTTTTGGAGTACCCTAGGATACCCTAGGGTTTCGGCCAACATGAAAGAAACAAAAACTAAGAACCCTGAGTTTAAGGGTTTCGGCCACCATGTTTTAAAGGTCTATAATTATGCTAAAAATCATGATAATGTTATTTAATGTTCCCTTATGATGTGTAGAGGTTAAGTATAATTTTTGGGAATTTTTGGAGTACCCTAGGACACCCTAGGGTTTCGGCCAACATGAAAGAAACAAAAACTAAGAACCCTGAGTTTAAGGGTTTCGGCCACCATGTTTTAAAGGTCTATAATTATGCTAAAAATCATGATAATGTTATTTAATGTTCCCTTATGATTTTAGAAGTTAATTATAATTTTTGGGAATTTTTGGAGTACCCTAGGACACCCTAGGGTTTCGGCCAACATGAAAGAAACAAAAACTAAGAACCCTGAGTTTAAGGGTTTCGGCCACCATGTTTTAAAGGTCTATAATTATGCTAAAAATCATGATAATGTTATTTAATGTTCCCTTATGATGTGTAGAGGTTAAGTATAATTTTTGGGAATTTTTGGAGTACCCTAGAGGCCCCTTATGGTTCGGCCAACCCCAAGGACCCAAGGGTTAGGGTTGAGTCTTTAACTTCAAGCATATGTTTATGTGTTGCCATGATATAAGGATGATGGATGGTGATTATGTGAATTTTCACATGGCCTTGGGACTCCACAAGTTTCGGCCAAGAAGGGTTAATAGGGTAAAAGTTAAGATTTATTTCAAGTAAGGGTCCCAATGGCCCTATGGTAAGATGTGATTTGTGTTTTATGAATGATATGCCATGTTTTATGAATGATATGCCATGTTTATGAATGATATGCCATGTTATATGAATGATATGCCATGTTTATGAAGGATATGCCATGTTTATGAATGATATGTCATGTTTATGCATGATATGCCATGTTATGAATGATATGCCATGTTTACGAATGATATGCCATGTTTAGGAATGATATGCCATGTTTATGAATGATATGCCATGTTTACGAATGATAAGCCATGTTTATGAATGATATGCCATGTTTATGAATGATATGCCATGTTTTAGGATAATATGAATGTATGCCATGCTCTATGAATGATGTGTACATATGCCATGTCTAAGAATGAAAATGATGAATGACAAGTATGATGAATGAAAGATGATGCTTATGTCTTTAAGGCATAAATATGCTAAACGGCACGGTCGATGGTCGACGGTACGACGGTCGTGAGGACCGGTAAATGGGCCGGTAGACGGGCCGGGCCGTAACAAGTTATGCTATGTTAAAGATGCCATGAATGTCTTATGAATGATGAAGCATGAAAAGTATTTTTACTTTATGTATGGGCTTGTACCGGACCGAAGTATGGGTCCAAGGGATGGGCACCTTAAGAACGCCCCGGTTTTGGACTACCGAAGCTGTCCACGGTTCTGGCACTACCGAAGCTGTGCAACAGGGATGGGCACCTTAAGAACGCCTCGGTTCGGGGACTACCGACTATGTTGTCCTTACCCTAGTAGGTTGGGGCTCGCGACCTCGGACTTGCTAGGGATGCGCGCTATGATGTATGTATGTGGTACAAGCCGGGGACCCCAAATGATGTTATGATGATTATGTTTAAGAAATGAAAAGTATGTTTTTAAAGATTAAGCATCCTTATGATATATATGCATTGCCCATGCATTCATTATGAAAAAGTATGTTTATGAAAAGTATGTTCATGAAAAGTATGATTTTAAACTAAGCATCCATATATGTATATGCATTCCACTCATGCCTCCATTCATGTTATGCATTATGCTATGATGATAAGATTTTATGCTTACGCTTCATGTTAAGAAATATGCATGAGAACAAATGATCTATGCCATGATAATGTTAAGAAGATGCTCATATGTTATGATAGGAAGAATGTTCATTATGTTTATGTTCGTGCCAAGTATTATGCTATGCTTAGAATGCTACTATGTTTATGTTCATGCCAAGTATTATGCCATGCTTAGAATGCTACTATGTTTATGTTCATGCCATGCTATGTATACGATAAGTGATTTAAGATGTTATGTCATAAGTAGAGCACCAAGTATGTTAATGTTTTCATGTGCTCATTATGAGATGATGAATGATGAATGGTTTTGTGAGTAGGAAAGAGTCTTACTAAGCCTGTGTGCTTATAGTCTTATTTCCTTATATCGCAGATCATTCAAGGGGACAATGATGGAAGCAGCAGGAGGGCAAGAACGCATCTATGTAGTAGTGACTTGGCCCAGAAAACTCTATGTTTACTGTTTATGTTAGAACTTCACCTTGGTTACTTATATGTCTGAATAATGACCTATGGAACCTTATGATATGACGTTACGTATGACATGATATGATATGATGCTTAAGTTCAAAGTTAATATGCTAAGGTTCCTATGTCATTAAGTTAAGAATGGTAACAGGGCATGTATAAGTTAAAGTTATTCCGCTGCCTTATGATGTCTACATGCCCTAAGTATGTTAACGTAACGCCACTTATGAAAAAAAAAACGGGCGTTACAGGTTGGTATCAGAGCAGTAACCATCTCACTACACACACATCAAGCCCTCTTCCTGCCGCTTCCAAGTAAGTACCTCTTTACATATCTTATAGTAGGAAGATGTTTTATGATTTTAAGATATGCAAGTATGAACAGTATTTATGATGAAAAAGTACGTTACGATATGTAACGATGAATGATACTTTATTTTCTTTTAGGAATTAAATATTAGAATAATATAGGGGTAGGAAAAAAAAACTATAATTTATGATATTATGTATAATCTATAATATAGTCACATGTAGAAAATTTTCTGATAGCTTACATACCCACAGGAGATTATAACACTCTCACCTATGTTAGCGTATAGCATTAGTTCCATGATATTAATACTGATATAATTAATGGTATAGGTCATACGGTATAACTTAGGTAGGGACGCATAGGGTAGGGTGCTAATTATTTTAACACTTATTATAGGTTATGGGTTACTGATGCCTTATATATAATATATAAGACTACCTTAAGTTATTTTATGGTAATATAATAAGTAGGATCTCACCTATTCTATAATAATCATACAACTAATATAATTCGTAACCTGGGTTGAGAATTAATATTCGGAAGCATACTATTATTATTAGGTACCCATGATTAAAATAAGTATATAACTATGATGTATGCATATAATTATATCATGGAGTTAATAATGACATTAGCTAATTATATGTCAAAGAAATAATCAGAACTTCGATATATACAGCGATGCTTCCAAGCTAGGACTTGGAGCTGTACTTAGGCAGAGTGGTAAGGTCATTGCTTATGCCTCTAGGTAACTTAAGGAATATGAACAGAATTACCCCACTCATGATCTGGAACTGGCCGCGGTGGTCTTCGCTCTTAAAATATGGAGGCATTATCTCTATATGGAGCGCAGTGTAAGATTTATACAGACCACCAGAGTCTGCGATATTTCTTCACTCAAAAACCTGAATATGAGACAACGCCGATGGCTCGAGTTGGTGAAAGTCTTACGACTGCGAGATCTTCTATCATCCAGGAAAGGCGAACAAAGTGGCCGATGCACTCAGCCGGAAGTCAAGTGTCACCTTGATGTCCATATCTAAATTATCCCGACCACTTGAAAAAGAAATTATGAATTTTGGGGTCGAAGTCATCTCCGGGCGACTTTCCACCATGACAATATCACCCGCGCTATGTGAGGACATATTGGAAAAACAAAATGGTGATCTGAGTCTCCAGAAAATAAAACAGGAGATCCTAGAAGGAAAGGGCGATAGTTTTCATATCGCCGAAGGGGGAATACTCTACCTTAGGGATCGTCTATGTATCCCTAGTGATCCGGAGCTTCGAAAAGAGATACTGGCAGAAAGCTCACGGAACCCCTTACTTGATGCATCCAGGATCCACCAAGATGTATCAGGATCTGAAGGAGAAGTTTTGGTGGTCCGGTATGAAGAAGGGAGTGACCAGATTTGGGAAGAAAGGAAAACTAAGTCCGCGCTATGTGGGGCCGTACCTGATTCTGAAAAGAGTCGGTAAGGTGGCATATGAGCTGGAGCTGCCTCCAGAGATGTCAGCTATCCATAACGTATTCCATGTGTCCCTGCTGAAAAAGTGTATCCCAAATATGGACCAAGTGATCGAGCCACAGACGGTGCAAGTGCAAGAGGACCTAAGCTATGAGAGCAGACCCATCCAGATTTTGGATAGGGAAGTCAAGAAGCTGAGGAGTAAGGAAGTGCCCTTAGTCAAGGTCCTATGGCAAAGTCAACGGTTCGAAGAAGCTACCTGGGAGCGCGAGGACGAGATGAGGCGCAAGTACCCGGAGTTATTCTAAGTTCGAGGACGAACTTTCNTAGTATAAATATAAATAGGATTTAATTAGGCATATTAGCATGATTATGGGTAAGTCTTAGCCTAATTTTCTATTTTAATGAGAAATTAGGTACTAATAAGCTTTAAATGGACTCCAAAAATGGGTATTAATTAGGTAAAATTAATATAAATTAGGTAAAATTAATATAAATATAAAAGAATTTTATTTAGGAATATTAGCATAATTATGGGTAATTTTTGGAGAATTTTCGAAATAAAAGGGAACTTTCAAAAATTAGAGGAAAAGGTTTAAATAAAATGAAAAATAAAATAAAAATAAAGGTGCATGGGCCAAGGATTGAACCTTGGACCTCTTGTACAACCATGAATGCTTTAACCAACTCACCTAGCAAGGAATACTTATGAGTAAATGAAGTGGAGGTTGGTTAAGAAGTAGAAGGAGATGAAGGATCATGGAGAGACTCTTCATTTGCCTCTTTAAAGGAGCTATAAAGAGGGGGTTTGGGGGGTTACTTCTCTTCACCATCAAGTGCATTTGCTCCCCTCCTCCCTCCTCATTCTAGCCGAAATTCTAAGGAAGAGTTCCCCTTGGAAAAGTTTCCACCAAGGCTCCATCTCCCAAGATCTAAAGTTCTTACAAGGATCCAAGGACTAGGTGTGGTCAAGAGACATCAAGTCTTCTTCCTTCTCTCCATCCAAGGTCTAAAAATTTAGAAACCCCAAGGTAAGACTCCCTCACCTGTGGTATAATAGTTCCCTATGATTTTTATGATTTTTAGTATGATATAGTGATTGGTTTTCGAATTGGATGTTGAAAGGAAAGAAAACCAAGACCTCATGCTTAAGGGTTTCGGCCACCATGTTTTTAAGATATAAAATTATGATAAAAATCTGTATAATGTTATTTAATGTTAACCCTGAGTTTAAGGGTTTCGGCCACCATGTTTTAAAGGTCTATAATTATGCTAAAAATCATGATAATGTTATTTAATGTTCCCTTATGATGTTTATAAGTTAAGTATAATTTTTGGGAATTTTTGGAGTACCCTAGGACACCCTAGGGTTTTGGCCAACATGAAAGAAACAAAAACTAAGAACCCTGAGTTTAAGGGTTTCGGCCACCATGTTTTATAGGTCTATAATTATGCTAAAAATCATGATAATGTTATTTAATGTTCCCTTATAATGTGTAGAGGTTAAGTATAATTTTTGTGAATTTTTGGAGTACCCTAGGACACCCTAGGGTTTCGGCCAACATGGAAGAAACAAAAACTAAGAACCCTGAGTTTAAGGGTTTCGGCCACCATGTTTTAAAGGTCTATAATTATGATAAAAATCATGATAATGTTATTTAATGTTCCCTTATGATGTTTAGAAGTTAAGTATAATTTTTGGGAATTTTTGGAGTACCCTAGGACACCCTAGGGTTTCGGCCAACATGAAAGAAACAAAAACTAAGAACCCTGAGTTTAAGGGTTTCGGCTACCATGTTTTAAAGGTCTATAATTATACTAAAAATCATGATAATGTTATTTAATGTTCTCTTATGATGTTTAGAGGTTAAGTATAATTTTTGGGAATTTTTGGAGTACCCTAGAGGCCCCTTATGGTTCGGCCAACCCCAAGGACCCAAGGGTTTGGGTTGAGTCTTTAACTTCAAGCATATGTTTATGTGTTGCCATGATATAAGGATGATGGATGGTGATTATGTGAATTTTCACATGGCCTTGGGACTCCACAAGTTTCGGCCAAGAAGGGTTAATAGGGTAAAAGTTAAGATTTTTTTCAAGTAAGGGTCCCAATGGCCCTATGGTAAGATGTGATTTGTGTTTTATGAATGATATGCCATGTTTATGAATGATATGCCATGTTTATGAATGATATGTCATGTTATGAATGATATGCCATGTTTATGAAGGATATGTCATGTTTATGAATGATATGCCATGTTTATGCACGATATGCCATGTTTATGAATGATATGCCATGTTATGAATGATATGCCATGTTTACGAATGATATGCAATGTTTATGAATGATATGCCATGTTTACGAATGATAAGCCATGTTTATGAATGATATGCCATGTTTATGAATGATATGCCATGTTTTAGGATAATATGAATGTATGCCATGCTCTATGAATGATGTGTACATATGCCATGTCTAAGAATGAAAATGATGAATGACAAGTATGATGAATGAAAGATGATGCTTATGTCTTTAAGGCATAAATATGCTAAACAGCACGGTCGATGGTCGACGATACGACGGTCGTGAGGACCGGTAAATGGGCCGGTAGACGGGCCGGGCCGTAACAAGTTATGCTATGTTAAAGATGCCATGAATGTCTTATGAATGATGAAGCATGAAAAGTATTTTTTTACTTTATGTATGGGCTTGTACCGGACCGAAGTATGGGTCCAAGGGATGGGCACCTTAAGAGCGCCCCGGTTTTGGACTACCGAAGCTGTCCACGGTTCTGGCACTACCGAAGCTGTGCAACAGGGATGGGCACCTTAAGAATGCCTCGGTTCGGGGACTACCGACTATGCTGTCCTTACCCTAGTAGGTTGGGGCTCGCGACCTCGGACTTGCTAGGGATGCGCGCTATGATGTATGTATGTGGTACAAGCCGGGGACCCCAAATGATGTTATGATGATTATGTTTAAGAAATGAAAAGTATGTTTTTAAAGATTAAGCATCCTTATGATATATATGCATTGCCCATGCATTCATTATGAAAAAGTATGTTTATTAAAAGTATGTTCATGAAAAGTATGATTTTAAACTAAGCATCCATATATGTATATGCATTCCACTCATGCCTCCATTCATGTTATGCATTATGCTATGATGATAAGATTTTATGCTTATGCTTCATGTTAAGAAATATGCATGAGAACAAATGATCTATGTCATGATAATGTTAAGAAGATGCTCATATGTTATGATAGGAAGAATGTTCATTATGTTTATGTTCGTGCCAAGTATTATGCCATGCTTAGAATGTTACTATGTTTATGTTCATGCCAAGTATTATGCCATGCTTAGAATGCTACTATGTTTATGTTCATGCCAAGTATTATGCCATGCTTAGAATGCTACTATGTTTATGTTCATGCCAAGTGTTATGCCATACTTAGAATGCTACTATGTTTATGTTCATGCCAAGTATTATGCCATGCTTAGAATGCTACTATGTTTATGTTCATGCCATGCTATGTATACGATAAGTGATTTAAGATGTTATGTCCTAAGTAGAGCACCAAGTATGTTAATGTTTTCATGTGCTCATTATGAGATGATGAATGATGAATGGTTTTGTGAGTAGGAAAGAGTCTTACTAAGCCTGTGTGCTTATAGTCTTATTTCCTTATACCGCAGATCATTCAAGGGGACAATGATGGAAGCAGCAGGAGGGCAAGAACGCATGTGTGTAGTAGTGACTTGGCCCAGGAAACTCTATGTTTACTGTTTATGTTAGAACTTCACCTTGGTTACTTATATGTCTGAATAATGACCTATGGAACCTTATGATATGACGTTACGTATGACATGATATGATATGATGCTTAAGTTCAAAGTTAATATGCTAAGGTTCCTATGTCATTAAGTTAAGAATGGTAACAGGGCATGTATAAGTTAAAGTTATTCCGCTGTCTTATGATGTCTACATGCCCTAAGCATGTTAACGTAAGGCCGCTTATGAAAAAAAAAAGCGGGCGTTACACCAGAGGATAGAGACTGCTCAGAGTCGGCAGAAAAGCTACACTGATAAGCGACGCAGACCACTAGAGTTTGATGTTGGGGATTCAGTATTCCTTAAAGTGGCCCCTATGAAAGGGGTGATGAGATTCGGGAAGAGAGGGAAGCTGAGTCCGCGATATGTGGGACCGTACCAGATCCTGAGACGGGTAGGCAAAGTGGCCTACGAACTGGAGCTACCGCCAGAAATGTCAGCTATCCACAATGTCTTTCACGTATCAATGCTCAGGAAATGTACCTCTGATGTGAATCAAATTATAGAGTCCCAACCAGTACCAGATCAAGAGAACCTAAGTTCCGAACGCCGATCTATTCAGATCCTAGATCGGGAAGTCAAAAAGCTAAGGAACAAGGAAGTGCCCTTAGTAAAGGTTCTGTGGCGGAACGAGCAATTCAAAGAAGCCACCTGGGAACGAGAGGAGGCAATACGATTAAAGTATCCGGAACTGCTTTAAGTTCGGGACCAACTTTTTATAAGGTACGAGGGATTGTAACACCCCAAAATTTTTCCCATATATAATGATATGAGACATTCTTATGAAATGTCATGATGGGCTTGGCTTAATGGGCTTTGATGTGGATTAGTGCAAAAGGTGATAAAAAGAAAGTGTAGAAAGGAGGAAGCAAGGATCGAACCTTGAACCTCCTAGTTGCACTAACCATGTCTTAACCAATGCACCAAGGGTGTTTCATGTTGAGAGAATAAGGAACGCCCTAGTTAAAGCTAGGAAGGTGAAGAGACATGTCCCTTCATGAGAATAGTATAAATAAGAGAGGAAGAGGGGGAAAGAACTTTGATTCTTTTTCTTCCCCACTCTCCCCACCGAACCCTAGAGCCCTCTTCTCCCTTTTCAATTTTCGAAAATACACCCTAGGGTTCTAACCCTAGGGAATTGGAAGGAAGAAGACCTCATCCAAGGATCTTGCCCTCTACTAGGGACAAGAGTTCTAGAGAAGTTCTAACAAGGGGAACTCTCACCCCTCCTTCAACCAAGGGTACCCTAAAAGATTTAGAGAAGGTGAATTTCAAGCGAAAGGATGTAAGTATCCCCTCGCCTGTAGCGTAATTGTTGTTACATGATTCTTCTTCTTCCTTGGTTTTCGAAAAAGGGAGGTATCCCTTGTGCAAGTTTCGGCCACCCCCAAGGGGGAGACCTTGGCTATTCCTTGATGCATGAGGAGACCCCTTGGGACTTAGGGTATATAAATATGTTGTTACCCTACACTTCGGCCAACCCTAGAAGAATTAGGGTTTAGGGTTGAATGATTATCCTATGATGTATCCATGCTTAGTAGTGTAGACAAGGTGTTTGTATAAATGTTTGTGCGAATGTTTGATTTCAAAAACCCTAATTCCCCCTACCCTACACTTTCGGCCAACCCTAGAAGTGTAACGCCCGCTTTTTCTTTCTTTTTTTTAAAGTGGCGTTACGTTAACATACTTAAGGCATGTAGACATCATAAGACAGCGGAATAACTTTAACTTATACATACTGCCCTACTACCATTCCTAACATAATGACATGGAAACTCGGCATATTGACTTCATACTTAAACATCATATCATGTCATATCATGTCATACTTAACATCACATCATAGAGTTCCATAAGTCATTATTCAAGCATATAAGTGACCAAAGTAAAGTTCTAGCATAAACGATAAACATATGATTCCCTGGGCCAAGTCACTACCACACACATGCGTTCTTGCCCTCCTGCTGCTTCCATCATTGTCCCCTTGAATGATCTGCGGTATAAGGAAATAAGACTATAAGCACATAGGCTTAGTAAGACTCTTCCTACTCACAAAAACCATTCATCATCTCATAATGAGCACATGAAACATTTACATACTTGGTGCTCTACTTAGAACATAACATCTTGAATCACTTATCATATACATAGCATGGCATGAACATAAACATAAGTGAACATTCCTAACATGGCATAAACGTAAACATCGTAACATTCTAAGCATGGCATACTACGTGACATGAACATAAGCATGATAACATTCTAAACATGGCATACTATATGACATAAGCATAAACATAATCAACGTTCTTAGCATGGCATGATTCATGGCAAACATGGCATACTACATAGCATAATTCATGGTATAAACATAACATCCTAAACATTCTTGACATGACATAATACATGATATAAACATGTCCATAAGGTGTGAAACAACATGTATGGCCTAAACATAAGCATACTTCCTATCATAGCATATGAACATCTTCTTAACATAATCATGACATAGATCATTTATTTTCATGCACCTTTCTTAACGTGAAGCGTAAGCATAAAATCTTATTAGCATAGCATAATGCATAACATGAATGAATGCATGAGTGGAATGCATATACATAAGGATGCTTAACTTTTAAAAACATACTTTTAAATGCATAAACATAATCATCATATCATTGGGGTCCCCGGCTTGTACCAAATACATACATCATAAGCGCGCATCCCTAGCAAGTCCGAGGTAGCGAGCCCCGACCTACTAGGGTAAGGACAGCATATCGGTAGTCCCCGAACCGAGGCGTTCTTAAGGAGCCCATCCCTGTTACACAGCTCCGGTAGTGCCAGAACCGTGGACAGCATAGTCGGTAGTCCGGAACCGGGGCGTTCTTAAGGTGCCCATCCCTTGGACCCATACTTCGGTCTGGTACAAGCCCATTCATAATGTAAAATACTTTACATGCTTCATTATTTATAAGACATTCATGGCATCTTTAACATAGCATAACTTGTTACGGCTCGGCCCGTCCACCGGCCCAATTACCGGTCATCACGACCGTCGTACCGTCGACCGTCGACCGTGCCGTTTAGCATATTTATGCCTTAAAGACATAAGCATCATCTTTCATTCATAACATGGCATGCATCTTCTTTCGTAAACATGGCATGCATCATCATTCATAAAACATGGCATTCATCTTCCTACATAAACATGGCATTCATCTTCCTACATAAACATGGCATGCATACCTACACATCATTCCTATTCCTAGTACTTGTATGATCATAACATAGGAGGTACGCATTGCATTGAACTTGACATGTTTTCATAGATATTTATCCTACTACATAGAGCTTGTATAATCATGATACATAAGGTAACTATTGCATTTCTTGCCTAAGCATGATATCTATCATAATCATACATGGTACGATTTCCATAGCATTCTACCTACCATTCAAATACATGGCATAAAACCTAAGACATACATAATAATCCCTATTAAGCATGGCATCCAATCATAAACATAAAACATAAAACATAGTGCTTAAACATTAGGGTTATGGTGAACATGATTTCTACCACATGCTTGATCCTATACATATAAATACTTTATGGTAAGCATGAACCATCATTCTTTGAACCCTAACTCCACCCCAAACCCTAGATACATGGCTTGGCAGAAACCTATAGGTGGAGTTCCATCAATCCCATAAACATGTACAATAGCATAAGGTAAAGGAACAACCATACATCATCTATGAGACCATAGGAAGTCATTGGGGCTCATGATTAGGGTTAACCCTAACCTTTAGTCCACCTTCCTAGGGCTGGCCGAAACTCATAAGGCCATGGGGGCATGGAAAAATTCCATTAAAATCCCCAACCAATCATTAACCTTCAATTATATCTTACCATAGGGCACTTGGGGCCCTTACTTGAAATAAATCTTAACTTTTACCCTATTAACCCATCATGGCCGAAACTCATAGGGTCTCTAGGCCATGTGAAAATTCACATAAATCACCCTCCATCTCCCTTATATCATGATAATACATAAAACATATACTTGAAGTTTAAGACCCAACCCTACCCATGGGTCCTTGAAGTTGGCCGAAACTTATAGGGTCTCTAGGGTACCCCAAAAATTCTCAAAAATTATATTAAATCTCTAAACATCATAAGGGCACATTAGAAAACATGATTTTGATTTTTATCATCATTATAGACCAAGAACCCATGGGGCCGAAACCTATAAGGTTAGGTTCATGGGTTTCCTTTGGTTTTTCCAACATAAACATCACTTACAAAACTTTCATATCATTTTAATCTTTAAGAAAAGCCATTATACCACAGGTGAGGGAGTCTTACCTTGGTTGATCTTGATTATAAACCTTAGATTTGAGAGAAGGATGGAAATCTTGTTGCCTCTTGACCACCCTTAGCCCTTGTACTCTTGTGAAGACCTTAAATCTTGGAGATGAAGCCTTGGTGGAAGTTTTTCCAAGGGAGAACTCCTCCTTGGGGTTTCGGCTAGAATGAGGAGGGAGGAGGGGAGCAAATGCAATTGATGGAAGGAAGAAAGAAACTCCCAAACCCCCCTCTTTATCACCCATTAAGGAGGTAAATGAAGAGTCTCTCCATGACCCTTCATCTTCTTCTAAGCCTTAACCAATCTCCATTTCATTCCCTTATAACATTCCCTTGCTAGATGAGTTGGTTAAAGCATACATGGTTGTACAAGAGGTCCAAGGTTCAATCCTTGGCCCATGCACCTTATTTTTATTTTATTTTTCCTTTTTATTTTCTATTATTTTCCCCAAAATTTCGAAAATTCTCTAAAAAATCTCCCATAATTATGTTAATATTTCTCATTAAAACCACTTTATATTTATATAAATTTCTACCTAAAATTCTCCAATAATTATGCTACTAAAAAGCCCATATAAGGCCCATTAGTACTTAACTTCTCAATTTAAATGAGAAAATATGGATTTCTAGGCCAAATTTTATATAAATATTTCTAGGCCCCTCGGAAAATTATCTAGACATGCGCAATATTTTAAGAAAATATTAAGAGAATTTTCTGGGTCGTTACAATCCCCCATACCTCGTGAAAGTTCGTCCTCGAACTTAGAATAACTCCAGGTACTTGCGCCTCATCTCGTTCTCGCGTTCCCAGGTAGCTTCTTCGAACCGTTGACTTTGCCATAGGACATTAACCAAGGGTACTTCCTTACTCCTCAGCTTCTTGACTTCCCTATCCAAAATCTAGATGGGCCTGCTCTCATAGCTTAGGTCCTCCTGCACTTGTACTGTCTGTGGCTCGATCACTTGGTCCATATTTGGGACACACTTTTTCAGCAGGGACACATGGAATACGTTATGTATAGCTGACATCTCTGGAGGCAGCTCTAGCTCATATGCCACTTTACCGACTCTTTTTAGAATCAGGTACGGCCCCACATAGCGCGGACTTAGTTTTCCTTGCTTCCCAAATCTGGTCACCCCCTTCATAGGAGCCACTTTGAGAAGCACCAAATCTCCAACATTAAATTCCAGTGGTCTACGCCGGACATCGGCATAACTCTTCTACCAGCTCTGAGCAGTTTCTATCCGTTGTCGAATATTCTGTATAGCTCGGGTGGCGCTGTCGATAACATCCGTTGTGAGCCCCATTTTCTTCTTTTCACCACCCTCGTACCAACAAATCGGAGACCTACATCTCCTTCCATACAAGGCTTCTTAAGGTGCCATTCCGATAGTAGCTTGGTAGCTATTATTGTAAATGAATTCAGCCAAGCATAAATATCGACACCAACTTCCCTTGAAATCCAGGGCACAAGCTCTCAACATATCTTCTAGTATTTGATTCACCCGTTACGTTTGCCCGTCAGTCTGAGGGTGAAAGGCGGTGCTAAATCGCAATTTAGTGCCGAGAGACTTCTGAACGCATTCCCAAAAATGCGAAGTAAAGCGACCATCCCTATCGGAGATGATGGTCTTGGGAACTCCATGAAACCTAATTACTTCCTTAACATATAATTGAGCTAGTTGCTCAATCGAATAAGTCATCTTGATCGCCAAGAAGTGAGCAGACTTTGTCAGCCTGTCCACAATTACCCATATTGCATCATATCCGTTCGTAGTCCTGGGAAGCCCCGGAATAAAATCCATAGAGATGTCTTCCCATTTCCACTCCGGAATCGCGAGTGGCTGCAGAACTCCTCCGGATCGCTGGTGTTCTGCTTTCACTCGTCGGCAGGTCAGGCAAGTACTAACATGCTGAGCCACGTCTCTCTTCATACCGGACCACCAGAATGTCCCCTTCAGGTCTTGGTACATTTAGGGGGGTCCCGTATGCATCGCATAAGGGTTAATTCTTTAATTCAAGGAACTCATAATATTGCCAATCTGACATACATGATTAGGTGTATTTTATTCACGACCATTTATACTTATATCCTTGATGATATAAGTGACATACCTGAGTGTCATAATTGAGCTAGTGTCATTAATAGCCCTATGATGTAATTATATGCGTATATCATAATTATATGCTTATTATAATTATGGGTAAACCTAATAATAGTAGCGTTCCGAAATATTAGTTCACAACATGAGCTATGAATTATATTAGTTAATGGTTATTATATGATAAGTGCGATCATACTTATTATATTACCATAAAGTAACTTAAGGTAATCTTATATATTATATATAAGATAATAGTGAAACATACGTTGATAATACTAATATTTATAATTAGTATGAAAATATAGTGGACACATGATCTATAATAAGTGTTAATATAATTAGAACACTACTCTATGCGTATCGTTTTAGGTAATACTGTATGACTGATACCATTAATTATATTAGTATTAGTATAATGGAACTAATATTGTACGCTAACATAGGTGAGAGTGTTATAATCTTATGTATGTAGGCTATCATATAATTCCCTACATGAGACTATATTATAGGTTATCCATGATATCATAAATTATAGTTATTTATCATATAAATTATAGGTATAATACCTATAATTGCTTATTGAATAATATGTATAGGTGATAACTTATAGGTTGAGATGATACATGTCAACCTGTATGCAGGCTCATATTAAGAACCTATATGATAGGTGAATTATGACAATACTTATATGATAAGGAATTAGTATAATTTATACCTATAATAATCTTATATTAGTACACACTCTCATATTATTATCATTTGTTTTATATCATATAATATAATTATATTATATGATTGGTAACTCATATAAGGTTGAGTCACACTTATGACTAATTGTATTATGACGAACTTAGACCTAATGTATAAGGCAGAATACTTATACAGGATTGTCTTATGATGTGACTTAGGATATGTTATGATATAAGGTATATTAAGCATTAGGTCGGGCGATGAAGTAGTCTCATTAATTCTATTACTCTGTCTTCTAGCCCGGCTTCTCTTCATAAAAGACAAGTACGGTCAATATCAGTTTCTTTTCTACCCCTATATTATAATAATATTTCACTCCTAAAAGAAAATAACGTATCATTCATCGTTACATATCGTAACGTACTTTTCATCATAAGCATCATTCATACTTGCATATTCTAGGACCATAAAACATCTTACTACTATAAGATATGTAAAGAGGTACTTACTTGGAAGCGGCAGGAAGAGGGCTTGATGTGTGTGTAGTGAGATGGTTACTGCTCTGATACCAACCTGTAACGCCCGTTTTTTTTTAAAGCGGCGTTACGTTAACATACTTAAGGCATGTAGACATCATAAGGCAGCGGAATAACTTTAACTTATACATACATGCCCTACTACCATTCCTAACATAATGACATGGAAACTCGGCATATTGACTTCATACTTAAACATCATATCATGTCATATCATGTTATACTTAATATCACATCATAGAGTTCCATAAGTCATTATTCAAGCATATAAGTGACCAAAGTAAAGTTCTAGCATAAACGATAAACATATGATTCCCTGGGCCAAGTCACTACCACACACATGAGTTCTTGCCCTCCTGCTGCTTCCATCATTGTCCCCTTGAATGATCTGCGGTATAAGGAAATAAGACTATAAGCACACAGGCTTAGTAAGACTCTTTCCTACTCACAAAAACCATTCATCATCTCATAATGAGCACATGAAACATTTACATACTTGGTGCTCTACTTAGAACATAACATCTTGAATCACTTATCATATACATAGCATGGCATGAACATAAACATAAGTGAACATTCCTAACATGGCATGAGACATGGCATAAATGTAAACATCGTAACATTCTAAGCATGGCATACTACGTGACATGAACATAAGCATGATAACATTCTAAACATGGCATACTATATGACATAAGCATAAACATAATCAACGTTCCTAGCATGGCATGATTCATGGCAAACATGGCATACTACATAGCATAATTCATGGTATAAACATAACATCCTAAACATTCTTGACATGGCATAATACATGGTATAAACATGTCCATAAGGTGTGAAACAACCTGTATGGCCTAAACATAAGCATACTTCCTATCATAGCATATGAACATCTTCTTAACATAATCATGACATAGATCATTTATTTTCATGCACCTTTCTTAACGTGAAGCTTAAGCATAAAATCTTATTAGCATAGCATAATGCATAACATGAATGAATGCATGAGTGGAATGCATATACATAAGGATGCTTAACTTTTAAAAACATACTTTTAAATGCTTAAACATAATCATCATATCATTGGGGACCCCGGCTTGTACCACATACATACATCATAAGCGTGCATCCCTAGCAAGTCCGAGGTAGCGAGCCCCGACCTACTAGGGTAAGGACAGCATAGTCGATAGTCCCCGAACCGAGGCGTTCTTAAGGAGCCCATCCCTGTTGCACAACTCCGGTAGTGCCAGAACCGTGGACAACATAGTCGGTAGTCCAGAACCAGGGCGTTCTTAAGGTGCCCATCCCTTGGACCCATACTTCAGTCCGGTACAAGCCCATTCATATGTTGGGACCGGGTGCATGTTGACAAGGATACGGGTTCGTAAAATTTTAAATTTTTACGTGCAGCGGAAGAATTAGCATAAAATAATTTCTTAAATTATTTTAACCACGTATCTAGCATGCAACCCTATGGTGTGTGGACATAATCATAAATTAAAACTTTGCGGAAAAGTAAACTAATTCACTAAGTACCTCGCGTAACTTGAAGTAAGGGACGAGATCCAACCGTAGCGTCCCTTGGAAGCTTCGCCTCTATTCGCGTCCACGCCGAGTTCTCTTCGGGATGACTTCGCAAAGTCACGAGTTTTATGCCGACGAGAACTACTAGATTCTCTATAGGCACAACAAAGAAGAACAAGAGAAAAATAGGAAACTAACCACCAAAGTAACGGAATCTAAATTCCGAGAAGGAAGGAGATGTGATCCGCTTCTTCTTCTTCTTGGTTGGCTTCTTCTTGGTGTTTGTAGCTCACGGCAACCTCAAGGGGAGGAAGAGGGTGCGCCGGCCCTAGCTTGGACAAGGGGCGTCGGCCCTAGATGCACTAGGAGGGCGCCGGCCCTAGCTTGGGAGGGAGAAGGAGAGAAGAGAATAAAAGAGAGAGAGAGGAGAGGTTAGCTCTATTTCAATTAGGAAATCAAGGCTTGCCTTTGGTTCCTTTTATAGTGGCCTCTCCCTTGCCAAGTCTCTCTTTTAACGGAATTAACGGAATTAGTTATCATAAGAATTTTATCTTATAAAATTTCTTATGACTTATTCCGTTAAGCCTAGTTTTATTATAACTAATTTATAATAAAACAAATTCTTCTTCTCTTTAAATTATGGAATAAATTTTATAAGAAATTTATAAACTTTCTTTTATGGAAAAATCAATTCATAATTGATTTTATAAAATTAAAATAAACCAATTCATGGATTATTTTAACTTCCATAAAAAGAATAAATTTCTATAAATTTATTTATATAAATTTCTTTACACAAATTTATTTATCTATAATTTATAAAATAAATCGCGCTAGATTTATTTTATTAATTAAACCAAAATTAATTGGTTTCTCCCTTTAATGTGGCCGGCCAAACCAAGGGGGTTTGGCACCCTCCTTGGCCGGCCAATCAAGCCCCACCAATCGCGATTTAAACTTATTTAATTCGCCCAATAAGTCTTCAAAAGACTTAGCCAATTTTAGCTTCCATTGCGCCTCTGATTAACTTAGATTCGACTTATTTCTCTTGATCGGAAAATCCAATTTTCAACTCGTTTTAAATCCCTCGGATTACTCGTAGTGCGTGTGACTAAATAGGCTTTCGATTTATGTTGGCCGTCTATAATCAACCAATTATAGAACGATCATGAGTGGCACCTAGTAGACATCATGATCCTCAATTAATCGAAAGATCAACGGTTTGACCTCAGAAGAAATTATTCTGAAACCCTTCAGCAGCTCCAATGAATCGTGCCCCATTCTCTTCACCACCTTATACCCACTTGGTTCAGGACATGGTCTGTTTGTGTCAGTCCCCACTAGACTGACTACGTCACACCTAGCCCAAGTAGTGTCTTTCTCGTCCTTTGGATTTCTAATTACTCTCATGTATTTAAGAGACTCGCACTCTAAACATGATATACTCTGGCCAGAGGTTTTGAGTAACAATCCAACGATAGGCCTGGGTATACATCTCCTCGGAAGGAGTGGTGAATCCTTTGTAGGCTGTTCAAACATCTTCGGGCACTTCGGCTTATACCCAATCATCCTGGGTCCACACCTCCTTGGAGATGCTTGCTTAAGATGTTAAAGTATAAGTCTCCATGACCAAGATGACTTGAACACCGCAAGTCAAAGGAACATCGCACTTAAGCTGCAGTAAGAACTTCATTGACATATCTACATGTAGATTCCCATATGAAGTCTTACAGCTAGTCACTCCAATGAACTAGTTCCCTTAACTAGCATCCATGTTTATCTCTGGACATCCCAATGTCACCAGCCAGTGAGAATCAGCTGATTAGAGAATAACCCATGCTAGTCTCAACAGAATTGACAGTGTCCGTTTTTATCAATTCATCGACTAGGGATATTTTCAACACTTCACATTTGCACATTTAGACATAATCACTAGTTGTGATCCCATCACAAATTCTCTTATGCTGTGAGTTGTATTGCGGACATTCAGTAGATGAGTTTAAGATCCCAATCAAATACACAAACATGTATACTCAAATAGTGAATTATCATTTATTAAAATAAATGTTTACAATCATAAGGCGATTGCCTTAGGACACTTCTCTCATATCACTAACAAACTCCCACTTCGCCTAATGCCAATCGCTACGGTATCCAATACCACAGGCTCTAACATGACCCTCAAACTTACTTTGAGGTAAGGCCTTAGTTAAAGGATCTGCTATATTCCTTTCAGTGGGAACTCTCTCAATTTGTATGTCATTCCTACTTATAATCTCTCTGATCAGATGATAGCGGCGAAGCACGGGTTGGATCGCTGATGAGACCTTGGTTCCATTGCTTGTGCAATAGCTCCATTGTTGTCGCAGTAACCGGCACTGCTTCATCAATGGTTGGAACCTCATCAAGATTTGAGACAAACTTCTTGATCCAAACTGCTTCCGTGGTATAATCCGCTACGGTGTCTTGTTTGGAACTTTTCCAACTTACTGCGCCTCCATTCAAAGTAAATACGTATCCAGACTGCGATTTGGAGTCATCCTTATCTGTCTGGAAACTGGCATCTGTATACCCACGTATTACCATATCTCCTTCCCCATATATTAGGAACACATCCTTGGTTCTTCTTAAGTACTTAAGGATTGTCTTGACAGCCGCCCAATGATCCATTCCTGGATCCGACTGGTATCTGCTTGTGACGCTCAAAGCATACGATACATCGGGCCTTGTACATAACATAGCATACATGATAGATCCTATTGTGGATGCATAGGGAATCTTATTCATGCAAATCCTCTCGTCTTCTGTGCGCGGACACATAGACTTTGAAAGGTTGATCCCATGCCTGATGGGAAGGTAACATTTCTTAGATTCCGACATGCTAAACCTTTTTAGCACTCGGTCTATATACGTAGACTGTGAAAGACCAAGCAACCGTTTTGATCTATCTCTATAGATTCTAATCCCAAGGATATAAGTTGCTTCTCCCAGGTCTTTCATGGAGAAAATTTTAGACAACTAAATTTTAACTGTTTGTAAGACTGATATATCGTTTCCTATAAGTAATATGTCATCGACATATAATACTAGGAATACGACTGTACTCCCACTAACCTTCTTGTACACACAAGGTTCGTCAGGATTTTGTGAGAAATCAAACCTTTTGATTGTCTCATCAAAACGGATGTTCCAGCTCCTAGATGCTTGCTTCAGTCCATATATGGATCGTCGAAGCTTGCATACTTTGGTTTTATCAACCGATGTGAAACCTTCATGTTGTATCATGTATACATCCTCAAGCAGGTTTCCATTAAGGAAAGTTGTTTTCACATCCATTTGCCATATCTCATAATCATAATGAGCTGCTATAGCTAGGAGCATCCGAATGGATTTAAGCATAGCTACTGGCGAATAGGTTTCGTCATAATCAATTCCTTGTTTTTGACGGTATCCTTTTGCCACTAATCTAGCCTTAAAGGTAACTACATTACCTTCCATGTCGGTTTTCTTCTTGAAAACCCACTTGCACCCTATGGGCTTAATCCCTTCAGGTGGGTTAACCAAGTCCCATACTTGATTTTCGTATATGGAATCCATTTCCGACTTCATGGCCTCAAGCCATTTGTCCCTTTCTGAACTTTTCAGAACATCTTCATAACTAATAGGTTCATCATCGCTTATGAGTAACACGTCGTTCGATTCACTTATGAGAAATCCGTATCTCTCTGGAATATTGCGTGTCCTATCAGACCTACAAAGAGGTGGTGTTGTTTTAGGTTCAACTGATAGCTCATCATTATGAATTATCGGTTGTGGGTCTAGACTAGGTGTCTCTGTAATGTCTATTGGAGTTTCTTGAACATCATCAAGTTCAATGCCACTTCCACTGTTTTCTTGTAAAAAAAATTCTTTTTCTAGAAATACAGCATGCCTTGAAACAAACACCTTTTGCTCCAAGGGATGATAGAATTGGTAACCCTTCGTTTCCTTAGGGTATCCAATAAATAGACATTTATCAGACTTAGCATCCAATTTGTCTGATACAGTCCGCTTCACATAAGCGGGACAACCCCATATCTTAAGGTGAGTTAAGTGAGGTTTCTTACTATTCCATGTCTCATATGGAGTAGTAGAGACTACCTTGGTCGGGACTCTGTTTAGCAAGTAAACAGCTGTCTTAAGTGCATAGCCCCAAAAGGATTTTGGAAGAGTTGCATGATTCATCATTGACCTAACCATGTCCATCAAGGTTCGGTTGCGCCTCTCAGATACACCATTATGCTGTAGTGTATACGGCGGAGTCCATTGGGACAATATCCCATTGTCCCTAAGATAATCTTGAAACTCTTGACTTAAGTATTCACCACCCCGATCGGATCGAAGTATCTTAATACTTTTGCCAAGTTGTTTCTCTACTTCATTTCTGAACTCTTTGAATTTCTCAAAAGCTTCAGATTTGTGTTTCATCAAGAACACATACCCGAATCGTGAGTGATCATCGATAAAGGTGATGAAGTAGCTACAGCCTCCTTGTGCTAGAGTTGACATTGGTCCACATACATCGGTATGTATTAGACCAAGCAATTCTCCCACTGGATTACCTTTTCCGGAAAAGGGTAATTTGGTCATCTTGCCTCTTAAGCATGATTCACATGTATCAAATGAACCGGGTTCAAATGATTCCAAAATTCCACATCGGTGTAATTCGGTCATGCGTTTCTTACTTATATGGCCAAGACGACAATGCCACGTGTAGGAGTCTATTCGATTATCTATTCGAGCATGTTTGTTGCTAACTTCGATATTGAAAACGTCACTGGATAAATCTAACGTGTAGATGCCATTGCACAAGTTCCATTCCCATAAAGAACGCCATTTAATGTTATGTAACAACAATTGTTACTAAAAGTTAAATGATAACCTTTTTCATTCAAACATGAAATAGATACAATGTTCTTTATTAACGAAGGAACGAAATAACAATTATCCAATTCTAAGACACGTCCAGTTGGGAGCTTTAGCAAATATGTTCCGATGGCAACAACAACAATCCTTGCTCCATTTCCAACTCGTAAATTCGCTTCTCCCTTGACGAGTCTTCTTCTATTCCTTAGCCCCAGTATGTCATTACATATATGTGAGCTACACCCAGTATCAAGTACCCAAGTGTTTGAGGAAATAGAGTGACATTCAATAACGAAGATACTTGAAGAGGATGGGGCATCGGATGTCTTCTCTTTCAAGGACTCAAGATAAATCTTGCAGTTTCTTCGCAAGTGACCCTCCTTGCCACAGTGATGGCAAGTGCCTTTTAGGGTATTTTCAGTTTTTTTGGCCTTTTTCTCCTTTCCCTTATTCTGTTCTTTGGCCTTCCTCTTAAAACCTTTCTTCGAGGAACCAACTAACAGTACCGTCTTTAGATCCTGCTTCACAGAAGGCTTTAAAGTCTTTAGCAGGTTGAGCAACTCAGGAAACTGGTCTGGAGTTGTACTTTCGGGAGGACAGTTGGGAAGTTGATCTTCAAGGACATTAGCAAGCTTCTTTGCCTTGAGGACTCTCCTCAGGCTTCGAAGCCAATCCATGAAGTTCGGCCCAGTCAGTTTATTGGTGTCCAAAATGGAACGCAAGTTTAGGGAAGACATGATCGAGTGATTATCCTAGAAATACAAATTGAGATTATGTGAGAAGAATGATTAAAGAATGTATCATCATACATAAATTAAATCCTATTTATTTTATGAATTGAGTCACCCTTATTATCAATTCGGGAGATCGTAGGAACATCTCCAAATATGTTGATATCCAACCATAGATAAGAACCACCATGGCTGTGGCCATCAAGTTTTTCTTAGCTATGAAGGTAGGTAATTATATCGATTACATATCACATATATGTAACTATCACTTTATGCTATTAACTAATTGAATGTTTGCATAAATAATTGGGTTGTTAACTCATTAACAAGTATGCAACATTATACATAGCACCCAACTGCACCTCTCTTTACATCGACCTTGGCTGTGGCACAACAAATCGATGTTCCAAGCTTAAGGCTGACCCATTAATCAAGAAATAGTTTTAATATGGTTGGAGCTCATTCAACCGTTTAGTCAGGCTTGGATGTGTCCAACAACCAAAACTAAGGATTGACCTCTGACTCCAACTATATTATACATAATCTAATTCCATGGTTTGAACATGTTGAGGTTCAAGCTGGGCATGGATGTGTCCATCAACCCAAACTAGAAACAAAACTCCGATTCTAACCATATTAATGGAAGGTGTTGGCCTTAATATTTTGTAAGGGGTTTTGGGTCTCACCTTATCCTTTTAATGCACATTCATGACATATAATTGTCATGACTAACGATATCCTTAATAAAGTATGTATGTGACTTAAGTTATCAAGTCTCATTAATTAAATTAGGAACCGGATTTCCTAATTCAAATTTCACACTTTATTAAAGGAATTGTTTTGGGAAACAATTTCCTAAATTGTCATAATCAATTTCGGAAATAATATGTTCAAGACTTTGATTTCTCTAAATCAAAACTTATTAAATTAAGAGACAATTCTCTTAATTCAACCACATATTATTTTCATGAAAATCTCAATTAAGAAACTCTATAGGAAACCATTTTCCTAATTAATTTTGGAGACAACAATATGTAAGAGCATCACCTCTTAAATCATATTTTATTCATGGATTTAATTAATTACAACAAATTGTTTTCTAAGGGTGGCTCCCCGAGGCTCAGATACCCAAAGAAAAGTAATTTGTCGTAAATCCAATTGGTCCGCTTCGGAAGCGTAACCAAATTAAACATGACAATTTCATTTAAAATTGGGAAATTAAATTACAACAACTAACTTTAATTGGACGGCTCCCCGAGGCTCAATCCAAAATAAAGAATTTTGTTGTCAATTTAAAAACCAATTCAAATTAAATTGCCAATTAATTGTCCATAAATTTGTCTAGACTTTCTTGAAAGAAAGTGCCCAAAATTGCGAGATTTCATAATAGGTTTTCAGAATAATTGTAAGTTTCCGGTACAAAGAAAACTTACATATTTCCAAAATTAGAAAATTTTCTAAAATAGAAAATTTCCAAGATTGGAAAGTTTCCAAAGATGGGAAGTTTTCACAATTATTATAAAATTTCAGAAACTAGAAATTTCAAACGTTTGCAAAATTTCATGAGGATTTCCAAACTTTGAAATTCCTAAATCTAAAATTTATTATAATTGGAAAGTTTCCATATTTGAAAATTTTTCCAAAATTGAGATTATGACAAAGTTTTCCGCAAAACAATTCTATGATTACGTCGAACACTAACCGGGCTCTGATACCACTGTTGGGACCGGGTGCATGTCGACAAGGATACGGGTTCGTAAAATTTTAAATTTTTACGTGCAGCGGAAGAATTAGCATAAAATAATTTCCTAAATTATTTTAACCATGTATCTAGCATGCAACCTTATGGTGTGTGGACATAATCATAAATTAAAACTTTGCGAAAAAGTAAACTAATTTACTAAGTACCTCGCGTAACTTGAAGTAAGGGACGAGATCCAACCGTAGCGTCCCTTGGAAGCTTCGCCTCTATTCGCGTCCACGCCGAGTTCTCTTCGGGATGACTACGTCGAGTTCTCTTCGGGATGACTTCGCAAAGTCACAAGTTTTGTGCCGACGAGAACTACTAGATTCTCTATAGGCACAACAAAGAAGAACAAGAGAAAAATAGGAAACTAACCACCAAAGTAACGGAATCTAAATTCCGAGAAGGAAGGAGATGTGATCCGCTTCTTCTTCTTCTTGGTTGGCTTCTTCTTGGTGTTTGTAGCTCACGGCAACCTCAAGGGGAGGAAGAGGGTGCGCCGGCCCTAGCTTGGACAAGGGGCGTCGGCCCTAGATGCACTAGGAGGGCGCCGGCCCTAGCTTGGGAGGGAGAAGGAGAGAAGAGAATAAAAGAGAGAGAGAGGAGAGGTTAGCTCTATTTCAATTAGGAAATCAAGGCTTGCCTTTGGTTCCTTTTATAGTGGCCTCTCCCTTGCCAAGTCTCTCTTTTAACGGAATTAACGGAATTAGTTATCATAAGAATTTTATCTTATAAAATTTCTTATGACTTATTCCGTTAAGCCTAGTTTTATTATAACTAATTTATAATAAAACAAATTCTTCTTCTCTTTAAATTATGGAATAAATTTTATAAGAAATTTATAAACTTTCTTATTATGGAAAAATCAATTCATAATTGATTTTATAAAATTAAAATAAACCAATTCATGGATTATTTTAACTTCCATAAAAAGAATAAATTTCTATAAATTTATTTATATAAATTTCTTTACACAAATTTATTTATCCATAATTTATAAAATAAATCGCGCTAGATTTATTTTATTAATTAAACCAAAATTAATTGGTTTCTCCCTTTAATGTGGCCGGCCAAACCAAGGGGGTTTGGCACCCTCCTTGGCCGGCCAATCAAGCCCCACCAATCGCGATTTAAACTCATTTAATTTGCCCAATAAGCCTTCAAAAGACTTAGCCAATTTTAGCTTCCATTGCGCCTCTGATTAACTCAGATTCGACTTATTTCTCTTGATCGGAAAATCCAATTTTCAACTCATTTTAAATCCCTCGGATTACTCGTAGTGCGTGTGACTAAATAGGCTTTCGATTTATGTTGGCCGTCTATAATCAACCAATTATAGAACGATCATGAGTGGCACCTAGTAGTACATCATGATCCCCAATTAATCGAAAGATCAACGGTTTGACCTCAGAAGAAATTATTCTAAAACCCTTCAGCAGTGTAGCGACCCGCCTTCTCTACCTTAGACGGACCGTTACTTTGTCTACTTCTTGACTCTAATGCACGACTAAAAATGTGGAACTTTCTTTATAATCTTTTTTTTTGTATTCAATCTATCTAAAAATGATATTCTAACTTTAATAGTCATGCATGATACAATGGCACATTACTAGCCATTCTAACCATTTAAACTCATCACACAAGGTTCTATAACATTTCTAAAGCACTATGAAATATGCATGCAACTTTTCTAAGCATATCTAAAGCAATAAGACTTAATTCGAAACTAACAACATCTTGGCACATGCAATAATATTTCTAGAACTTCATAGAATGTAAATCTTACTTTTCTACCGAATTTACAAGCATTTTAAGCACAATTAGGACTTAGTCCAAAAGGGAATAATAATAAGCTCAAGAATAAGTCTAAAATGCAATGTATCCACCTGCTAAACTACTCATGCCCTTGCTCATCTAGTGCATTCCCAAAAGTATGCATACTAATTGAAATGACATGAAATCTTCATTCTACAAAATTAAGCATGTAAAACTATCCGAAGCATAAATGTTTAATAAACTCCATAACACAATAATCTTGAAATTTGGAAATCTTAAACAATGCATTTCAAGTAAGCTAAACTGTCTCGTCCCAAGGATCTCTCCAAGGTCAGCCACCACACACACGTCACTCAGCACCGCCTCGTCGCCTTCCTTCAGAATTGCTTGTCTTTACCTTTACCTGCAGTAAGAGGAAATGCAACTAATAAGCATAAAGCTTAGCAAGTACTATCTAGCTCACAAAATCTCGAAATGTGCAAGCATGCTTTTTAAACAATGTGAAATCACATGAGATACTTTTATGCTTAAAAGAAACACTAAAACATGTATAACTCAAAACATGCATACTCAAGCATTAATAAGTCTTAACTCACTTTTTCTTGGCTTAACTTGAAACTTTAGCAATTCTTTAATTTTAAATCTTTCTTTAATTTTTAGAAAACTTCCTTAAACTTTTAGGAAAACTTTGCTAAAGCATATACTTGAAAATAATACTCACTTGCATCCACTTAAGACGTAAGTACCATCTTATGTGTGTTCCCTAAAAGGTTGGGTTAGCGAGCCACCAATCCTAATAGAGCAGACCTTGGTCTACCAGGGCCAAGACCTTGGAATTGGACACCTGGATTTCTTTAACGACGCCCTTGGACGCCGGGTACTGGCCTTAGAAAATAAAATAGCTTCTCTCTCTTTTCTTTCTTATCTTTAAATGCCTTGGCATTTTATCGAACACCTTGTGTGCCCAAATCCCTAAGTCTTGACTTTTGGGGATTTCGTAAGGCCTTGGCCTTCTCTTTTCTTTTTCTTTATCTTTCTTTTCTTTTCTTATAGATTTCTTAGACCCTAAACTCACATAGGGTACTCTATCAAATATATATATAAGCATATCATGAACTAAGATCACATGCAAAATCTTAAACTAAAAGTAAATATCTCTTTTAAAACTTTTAAGGGAAAATTCTTGCGGAAAACCGCCTCTTACTGCAGGTGAGCAGTACTTACCTTGATTTCTTGGACTTACAACCGAAATTAGACGACTGGGGCTCGGGTGAAACTTGAGATCTCTACGAACCGTCCGCGCCTACGTGTTCTTCTCGTCGAGACGAACGAAACGCTCCGACCCCCTTGAGATTCCCTTAGCCGGCGCCCCTTAGGAGAGGAGAGGAGGAAAGAAAACCTAGGTTCCCTTTTGTTTTCGCCACCCCTCCCTCGCCCCCTTCTCGCACGCAGCCGAAAATTCTCCTCCAAGGGTTTCACGCGACTTAAGCGGGGTTTAAATACCTCTTAATGAAAAAACGTAACTACTCTATAAAATTATTTCTCTCCACCTTTTGTTGTGCTTGATACCCTAGCCCAGCCGGTCACTTGCACGCCCTTAAGGGCTTGCTCCTCCTGTGGTCGCGAGTTCGAACCCCCCTGCTGCCCTTTAAAGTTTTTCCTTTTTTAAAAATACTAAACGGACTCGGAAAATTCCATAAAAATATTCTAAAAATTCCTAAAAATATCTAGAATATTTCTAAAACATTTTTAAATAGTTCTAAGGACTTTAAGAACTTCAATATGGAAATTTCGGGGCGTTACAAGTAGCTCCAATGAATCGTGCCCCATTCCCTTCACCACCTTATACCCACTTGGTTCAGGACATGGTCTGTTTGTGTCAGTCCCCACTAGACTGACTACGTCACACCTAGCCCAAGTAGTGTCTTTCTCGTCCTTTGGATTTCTAATTACTCTCATGTATTTAAGAGACTCACACTCTAAACATGATATACTCTGGCCAGAGGATTTTGAGTAACAATCCGACGATAGGCCTGGGTATACATCTCCTCGCAAGGAGTGGTGAATCCTTTGTAGGCTGTTCAAACATCTTCGGGCACTTCGGCTTATACCCAATCATCCTGGGTCCACACCTCCATGGAGATGCTTGCTTAAGATGTTAAAGTATAAGTCTCCATGACCAAGATGACTTGAACACCGCAAGTCAAAGGAACATCGCACTTAAGCTACAGTAAGAACTTCATTGACATATCTACATGTAAATTCCCATATGAAGTCTTACAGCTAGTCACTCCAATGAACTAGTTCCCTTAACTAGAATCCATGTTTATCTCTGGACATCCCAATGTCACCAGCCAGTGAGAATCAGCTGATTAGAGAATAACCCATGTTAGTCTCAACAGAATTGACAGTGTCCGTTTTTATCAATTCATCGACTAGGGATATTTTCAACACTTCACATTTGCACATTTAGAGATAATCACTAGTTGTGATCCCATCACAAAGTCTCTTATACTGTGAGTTGTATTGCGGACATTCAGTAGATGAGTTTAAGATCACAATCAAATACACAAACATGTATACTCAAATAGTGAATTATCATTTATTAAAATAAATGTTTATAATCATAAGGCGATTGCCTTAGGACACTTCTCTCATATCACTAACATCATAAAGTAAAATAATTTATATGCTTCATCATTTATAAGACATTCATGGCATCTTTAACATAGCATAACTTGTTACGGCTCGGCCCGTCCACCGGCCCATTTACCGGTCCTCACGACCGTCGTACCGTCGACCGTCGACCGTCGACCGTGCCGTTTAGCATATTTATGCCTTAAAGACATAAGCATCATCTTTCATTCATAACAAGGCATGCATCTTCTTTCGTAAACATGGCATGCATCATCATTCATAAAACATGGCATTCATCTTCCTACATAAACATGACATTCATCTTCCTACATAAACATGACATTCATCTTCCTACATAAACATGGAATGCATACCTACACATCATTCCTATTCCTAGTACTTGCATGATCATAACATAGGAGGTACGCATTGCATTGAACTTGACATATTTTCATAGATATTTATCCTACTACATAGAGCTTGTATAATCATGATACATAAGGTAACTATTGCATTTCTTGCCTAAGCATGATATCTATCTTAAGCATACATGGTAGGATTTCCATAGCATTCTACCTACCATTCAAATACATGGCATAAAACCTAAGACATACATAATAATCCCTATTAAGCATGGCATCCAATCATAAACATAAAACATAAAACATAGTGCTTAAACATTAGGGTTATGGTGAACATGATTTCTACCACATGCTTGATCCTATACATATAAATACTTTATGGTAAGCATGAACCATCATTCTTTGAACCCTAACTCCACCCCAAACCCTAGATACATGGCTTGGCCAAAACCTATAGGTGGAGTTCCATCAATCCCATAAACATGTACAATAGCTTAAGGTAAAGGAACAACCATACATCATCTATGAGACCATAGGAAGTCATTGGGGCTCATGATTAGGGTTAACCCTAACCTTTAGTCCACCTTCCTAGGGCTGGCCGAAACTCATAAGGCCATGGGGGCATGGAAAAATTCCATTAAAATCTCCAACCAATCATTAACCTTCAATTATATCTTACCATAGGGCACTTGGGGCCCTTACTTGAAATAAATCTTAACTTTTACCCTATTAACCCATCTTGGCCGAAACTCATAGGGTCTCTAGGCCATGTGAAAATTCACATAAATCACCCTCCATCTCCCTTATATCATGATAATACATAAAACATATACTTGAAGTTTAAGACCCAACCCTACCCATGGGTCCTTGAAGTTGGCCGAAACTTATAGGGTCTCTAGGGTACCCCAAAAATTCTTAAAAATTATATTAAATCTCTAAACATCATAAGGGCACATTATACAACATGATTTTGATTGTTATCATCATTATAGACCAAGAACCCATGGGGCCGAAACCTATAAGGTTAGGTTTATGGGTTTCCTTTGGTTTTTCCGACATAAACATCACTTACAAAACTTTCATATCATTTTAATCTTTAAGAAAAGCCATTATACCACAGGTGAGGGAGTCTTACCTTGGTTGATCTTGATTATAAACCTTAGATTTGAGAGAAGGATGGAAATCTTGTTGCCTCTTGACCACCCTTAGCCCTTGTACTCTTGTGAAGACCTTAGATCTTGGAGATGAAGCCTTGGTGGAAGTTTTTCCAAGGGAGAACTCCTCCTTGGGGTTTCAGCTAGAATGAGGAGGGAGGGGAGCAAATGCAATTGATGGAAGGTTGAATGAAACTCCCAAACCCCCCTCTTTATCACCCATTAAGGAGGTAAATGAAGAGTCTCTCCATGACCCTTCATCTTCTTCTAAGCCTTAACCAATCTCCATTTCATTCCCTTATAACATTCCCTTGCTAGATGAGTTGGTTAAAGCATACATGGTTGTACAAGAGGTCCAAGGTTCAATCCTTGGCCCATGCACCTTATTTTTATTTTATTTTTCCTTTTTATTTTCTATTATTTTCCCCAAAATTCCAAAAATTCTCTAAAAATTCCCCCATAATTATGTTAATATTTCTCATTAAAAACCCTTTATATTTATATAAATTTCTACCTAAAATTCTCCAATAATTATGGTACTAAAAAGCCCATATAAGGCCCATTAGTATTTAACTTCTCAATTTAAATGAGAAAATATGGATTTCTAGGCCAAATTTTATATAAATATTTCTAGGCCCCTCGAAAAATTATCTAGACATGCACAATATTTTAAAAAATTATTAAGAGAATTTTTTGGGTCGTTACAAGAAGAATTAGGGTTTAGGGTGCATGATTATCCTATGATGTAATCTATGCTTAATATGTTGCATGATATGTATGTGAGGTGTTTGTGTAAATGTTTGTGTGAAAGTTTGATTTCAAAAACCCTAATTCCCCTACCCTACACATTCGGCCAACATGAATAGGTTAGGGTTTGTGAAGGTTAAACTACCCTATGAGATATGTTTATGTTTAGAAAGATGATATGTATATGCATGTGATGTTTCAATGGAATGCTTGATTGGAAAACTCAACTTGCCCTAGCATGTAACTTTCGGCCAAGGCATGAAACATTAGGGTTGTGAAGGTTGATTACCCCATGATGTATGCTATGCTTAGTATGATACATGATGTATATATATGTGAAGCTTGTATGGGATGTTTGATGTCAAAAACCTAATCTATCCCTACCTTACACCATTCGTCCAAACCCTAGTTTTAGGGTTAGGAAGAGTTAAATTAAACCATGAAGCATGCTACCACTTCCTATGATATGAATATGATTTATGTGACCAATCTTGTCATATATAAAGTATGTTTGAGTGGTTGAATTATGATGTATGTATGAGCATGTCTTATAGCCCATGGGGCACCCTTATGAATTGCATGTGATGTGTATGATAAAATGCTTGAAAGGATACTCCACTAAGAATGGGATCAAGAGCACCCCTTATGTTGTGAGGTGTGTCCCTATGGGATCATGAGCACCCTTGAAGAGTGGTGTGTCCCTTGAGAGTGGACTTGGAGTACTCCTTAGCATATATGTAAAAGCATGATAAGTATTTTACTTTGGAAATTGTGTACCCGACTCGGAAGGGGGTCGTTAACCAAATCCGGGGTACATGTTAACTGAAGGTCATGGCTCCGGTAGGACGGAAGGGTCCTGCTCTAATAGGTTGGTGGCTCGCTACCCCAATTCATTAGGGAACGCGCTTGATGTGGTACACAACTGGGCCCCTATATGATGTTAAAGTATTTTTAAGTAATACCTTTATGGAATTGTTTTGAAAACATTTATTATATGTGAAGGGTATGCTTAAGATACTTTATACTGCTTGCTTAGAAACTTTGATTGTCACGCCCCGAGACCCAGGAGCCGCTGATCCAATAGAAAATCGGACAGCACCTCCCCTGTCCGGCGGACAATTTACACATACACACAGATAATATAACCTGTATACAATATATATATAGCACAACCACGCAGTTTAAAGGGCCTCAGGCCTCAGATATATGCAAAAACAACAGTTATATGATTATAACTATCGAAAAACCAAATCCGAACTCACCTGAGCTGCCAGGGGGCAGGAACAAAGCCAAAACCGAACGAAGTCCAACATAGGACTCAAAAGTACAATACCTTCAAACAGAACGTGCATACATGTTCAAAACATACAGCGGAAGCATAGGAATGCTACAGGGTCCATAACAAAACAAGGAAAACCAAAAAGGGCTCCTCGGGAGCTGGGGACTGGCGGCTCGGGATCTCCTCGCAGACATCAACCTGAAATAAATATATATGGCAACGGGGTGAGTCCATAGCTCAGCGGATACCCAAACAGATATGCATAGAAGGTTATACCAACAATAAGAGTTCAGCTAGTACAGACTCATATCAACAGAAGGGGAAAGACTAGCACTGAACAAACTGGGATAGATACATACCTGAATCCATCTAACCTGTACAGAGGGTAAGAAATACCGGTGGAATACTAGTAGACAGATAAGCACAGATAACAAGTCTCCAGTATATGCGATGTCAAACAAGTGCAGCAAATAAGTGCAGCAAACAATGCACGATGCAAAGTATGCACATGGTGCAATGACATGTGTCACCCCTGACACCAGACAGAATCATCGTACACCTGTCATAGGGACGTCTGAAAAGGTAGGGCTCTGACAACTGTACACCCTGCTATCACTGCTCCTGAGTGACCGGGTGGACAGGATGCTGACGAAGGACCACCCCTCTACCCCAAGTAATGGGGGAGCTCCGCTCTCATCTCCTCGTGCCTCAGTACGAGAAGGGATCCCTGCTTGCTACCACGCCCGCGCTCACCCTCCAATAGTGGCCGAACGGAGCAATACAGGGCAAATGCACACATCTACGGTATCCACTAACCCATGAGTGGCCGTGTGTGCCCGTCATGTACCGGAAGACGATTAGGCTCAACCACAAGGGAGTCGCTGATCGCCGGCATGCAACAGTGCAAGGATGGTGTATGATAGATACACATACCTCCCTCCCAAGTCCTCAGTATACTAAGTCTCAGTCTGAAATCCTATAACAGGAAATACTGGTAACCTACAAAGTATACTGACCGGAAAACTACCAACCCCTCAAGGTCAAATGCAAGAGACAATACCACGATCTCTAGCATACAACTGGATATGACAATACCTGAGACTGTATGGAACTAACAGCAGAATAACTCAGGGATGAAAACAAATATCCAGAACAGGATAATAACAATATCAAGTATCCAGGGGTAACTAACAAGTATCCAGAACAGGCATAATGGCTCAGGGATAACTAACAAGTATCCAGGACTGACATAATAAACAGGGGTAAACCACAATATCTAGATCAAACATAATAACCAGGGATAGCGTATAATCTTACTGCTATCTATAACAGACTATGCATAATCACATGACAATATCAAAAGAGATAAGTCAAAGGGTACCCGCCTCCAAGAGTGAAGTCCGTACCAATCGAGGCAGAACCACCCGTCAACCAATAATCCGGTCAAGCTCCTGTATCAAGGATGTAATTAATTAGCTATTACACAAATAGCAACTGACTAATTAATCCCTAATCCGTTTTAGGATTTACCGAATCCGTCCCTTTCCATTTAATTAATCATAATAAAAAGGTTAGGCCTTAGGTTTAAATTCCCAAATAAACCTAACCCGTTCACTCTTCAACTATCCGAATATTTCGTCTCCAAATGGAGTTCACGGCAAGCACGCTAAAGTTGCTGCCAAATCCAATATCCACGTCAATCAACCCATTCTTTTAATAGAAACATAAATTTTCTCTACAAATCAAATTAGGGTTGATACATACGATTAGTATTTGAACTAACCCTTAATCTGAATTTACAAGAAAGGATCCCAAAATCGACAAGTTAAACTAAACCCTAACAACCCATATTGCCAAAGATGGCACATGATCAATTCGGCTCCTAAATCCCACTTCCTTATCCAGGAATAAACCACGAAACCTAATTTGAATTCTCAATTCATCCAACTCTTAGCCAAATAACAAACCTTACCTCAACTCTCTGAAGATCCGAAGCAATCCTTTTCCTAGCTCCAAATCAGAAGCATTCCAAACACCAGAATCTCCAGCAGAGGGAATAAACTCCAATCAGAAACGATCCAGCAACCCGAATCTGTACAGGGAGACACTAGCAAATTCAAGATCCATTTACACCCACAATAGCTCAAAACAGTCACTGATCCAAGAGCATTTCAGTAGGAAATGGGTTTGAAGTCCTCACCTAGCTGCCGGTGAATCTTTCCTGCACTAAATCTGGTGACCAATCAACAAGGGAGGGAAACTAACCAATCTCTAATACCGATTAGTGCTTGCAACCCCTGTAAACTCCAATTCGCCAGGACCTGATGAATCTGAGCCCAAGAAGGTCTCCACAGCGAGAGCTCCCAATCCCACGGTGAGATGGCGCACAGAAGGACTGAAACCCAACCTCGGATCCCAGCCTGAACGCAGGGCTCGACTCCGCTAGAACACGCGAGGAGAGGAGGAGAAAAATTCGGCTACTTCCGCTGCGAGCTAGGGCTCCTCGGCGTCAACTTCAAATGGTGAAGAGAAACCCAAGCGAAGACTCGCGTGCGCCAAGTTGGGGTCGGTAGCAAGAGGAGAGAGTCTCACCGGTCGACCTTAAGCAGCGATTCCGGCTAGGGTTCGTCGGCTCCGGTTGTTAGTGGAAGGCTGGCGATTTGGCGAAGGAGAAGAGAGGAGTAGAGGCAGCGATGGTGGCGGCGTCGGCCTTCGATCGGGCAGAGAAGAAAGACTGCGGCGGACCAAAGCCCTAATCGGCTTTTTAAGTGTGCATTTTTGCACTTTAGTCCACCTAATTTCCGTCTAATTGCAAGATCACCCCTAGGTCTAATGTTATATACTTTTTAGCCCTTGTAACTATTTGTTTTATTACATTTAACTCCTTAAATTTCGTCCAAGAGCCCAGAACATTCTAGGAACTTTCCGAAAAATTTTCCAGAGTGGAATAAACGTGTCGGATTTAACATCCTCCCCCACTAATAAAAATTTGGTCCCCAAATTTCGTTATTCACCCACAACAGGTACTAACAACATATAGCTAGTAATATGCTGAACGAAATCTAACCATACATACTAACCCCTATATCGTGTAACTACTATACGGAAACTAACCATAAGTTTCCGAGTAGGGTAACGTCTTACTGAAACCAGTGGTCTCCCGCGACCATTGGCTAATAACCAACATCTCTCCATCCAGTAGGGTCATCCTAGACTTCATCTATATGTATCCACAATAAGCATAAAACGATACTGATTCCGATTATCTCTATCTTAATTGACAAGTAAATAAACGAACGTCATACCGCGAAAAGTCGCTCCTTGGGTCTGCGGTGCCTCCTCTCTGGTGGTCGCATACGCTCGTCCCGTCTCCGGCGGTGGGGGTGGTACTGTCGGGTACTGCTGTGGCTGTGGCACCGCCAGGTACTGTTGCGACTGTGGCGGTGGCTGATACTGTGGCTGTGGCACCGCCAGGTACTGCTGCGGCAGCGGCAGTGGCTGATAGTGTGGCTGAGACTGCGGCTGATACGGTGGATAATCCTGATGCGGAGGAATACACTGCTGCTGAGATCCTAATGCTGAACCCGGCGATACAGCTGAGGTGTAGCAAGCCTCGTATCCCGGCATACAATAGGCATGTGCTGGAAGGGCGGACTGCGGCTGACGGAAAGAAGACTGTGTACTATACCCTCCCCTATGAGATCCTGACTGACTCATATGCCCGCTCTGTCCAGTAGCTCTCGTACCCTCATGCTGTGCTTTCATCGCACAATCTCGCTTTATATGCCCTGGTAACTTACAATAGTAACAAATCGGCTGCTCCAGCGGACAATCCTCCCTACTATGCTGTCGGGAACCACACTGTGCACAGTGAGACCTAGCAGTAACCTGCTCCTGACTCTGCTGAGAAGATCGAGAGGATCCTGCCGAAGAATGCCCTGACTTCTGGGGCCTGAACGATGCCTCAGAGGTGCCCTGAGCGAACTGACCCTGGCTGCCGCGCTTTTGTCCAGTAGTCTGCGGCTGCTGAGTCTGAGCTGAGTCCGATACAGTCTGCTTCCCTTTCTTCGTACCCCCAAACAACCTGTGCTGAGTCATCTCAATCATGAGCGCTCGCTCTAAGGCCTCTCGATAGGAGGTCGGGACAAATCCTGACATCCGAGTCTGAATATATGGCGCTAGACCCATATGGAACTGAGTCATCCTCTCTATGTCGTTTGCTACCAAGTGAGGGCAATACTCTGATAGGCGGGTAAACTCCGCCTCGTACTCCAATACTGATAAGTCTCCCTGCTTGAGCAATATAAAATCCTGTCGTCTAGCCATGCGGAACGATACGGGAAGGTACCTCGCCTCAAATGTCTCCCGGAATGTGTCCCAGGTGACGCACTCCTCGCCAATGACGGTCTGCTGTGAATTCCACCAAGCATATGCCTGATCTCGCAGGTGATAAATAGCCAACTCAGCCTTCTCCCATTCCGAACACCTCAGATAACGAAATGTACTCTCAAGTGTCCTGATCCACTCTCGGGCTGCAGCTGGATCTGGTCCTCCCTGGAATAAAGTGAATCGGCCCTTTATGGACGCCGCCAATATCGGAATCCGGGCTCGATCTCTAACACCATCTGTAAACGCAAGTACTGTAGGGGGCACAGTGGAACATCCCGGTGCAGGAATCATAGAAGGAGCCGTAGGCCTGACCGGGGTGGGCATCACAGGTGGTGCCATAGGTATAGTAGAAAATCCCGGTGCAACAAATGCCGGTGGAACTGAAGGGAGCACCGGGGTCTGCATCGTAGTCGGCATAGTGGGATACGCTGCAGTAGTCATAGCCGGGGGTGCAGTAGCATATGACGGTGCCGGTACGGCTGATGGCACAGTCTGATAGTATAGACCCGGCGCTGCTGGGGGAACTGTAGAGTACATCGGAGCAAGTATAGGCGTCTCCGATGGTGTAGGGGGAATAACCGGGGCAGGTACCACCGCGGTAACTGCAGGCTGCCTCGGAATGGGTGCCTCTGATGGAACTGCCGGGAACATCGGTGTAGAACCTACAGGTACTGAATGGGTCGGCAGTGGTACGGCTGCTGACACAGTAAATACCACCGGAGTAGACACTGCAGGCGGGGCAGTAGGACCTGCTGATAGAAAAGGAGTAGGGGCCCTCTGAGTCGGGGAACCCTGACCTCTCTGGAGGTCCTGCGAAGTCTGACCTCGGCTATCCAACTCTCTCTCTGCTGGCTCTACCGCCGAAGGCTCTAAGGTCTCCTTACGTGGCCGTCCCCGACCACGTCTCAGTACAGGCATATGAGCATCTCGCGTCATACCTGTTAAATTAATAACGATTATTAAAACCCAAAACCAAGAGGCTAACCTTAATTTACCTATTTGCTGCCTGGAGAAGTCCTGTCGCTGCCAAGTCCCCAAGTTGCCGTCGCATCGCAACCACGGCTTTAAAAATCCGTAATGTACTCGGATGAATAACATCATACCCGAGCTCCGACACCTACCAGTACAGTGTCCGATTTAAAATCCGAGAAATCCACGAATTGATGGTATCCCGCATCCTGGGCTTGATACCAAAAATACCAAAAATAAATCGGTATCAGATAAACCCCGAAAATCCCGTAAAACACGTAGGCATCGAAACCTACGCTCTGATACCAAAATAAATTGTCACGCCCCGAGACCCAGGAGCCGCTGATCCAATAGAAAATCGGACAGCACCTCCCCTGTCCGGCGGACAATTTACACATACACACAGATAATATAACATAATATATAGCACAACCACGCAGTTTAAAGGGCCTCAGGCCTCAGATATATGCAAAACAACAGTTATATGATTATAACTATCGAAAAACCAAATCCGAACTCACCTGAGCTGCCAGGGGGCAGGAACAAAGCCAAAACCGAACGAAGTCCAACATAGGACTCAAAAGTACAATACCTTCAAACAGAACGTGCATACATGTTCAAAACATACAGCGGAAGCATAGGAATGCTACAGGGTCCATAACAAAACAAGGAAAACCAAAAAGGGCTCCTCGGGAGCTGGGGACTGGCGGCTCGGGATCTCCTCGCAGACATCAACCTGAAATAAATATATATGGCAACGGGGTGAGTCCATAGCTCAGCGGATACCCAAACAGATATGCATAGAAGGTTATACCAACAATAAGAGTTCAGCTAGTACAGACTCATATCAACAGAAGGGGAAAGACTAGCACTGAACAAACTGGGATAGATACATACCTGAATCCATCTAACCTGTACAGAGGGTAAGAAATACCGGTGGAATACTAGTAGACAGATAAGCACAGATAACAAGTCTCCAGTATATGCGATGTCAAACAAGTGCAGCAAATAAGTGCAGCAAACAATGCACGATGCAAAGTATGCACATGGTGCAATGACATGTGTCACCCCTGACACCAGACAGAATCATCGTACACCTGTCATAGGGACGTCTGAAAAGGTAGGGCTCTGACAACTGTACACCCTGCTATCACTGCTCCTGAGTGACCGGGTGGACAGGATGCTGGCGAGGGACCACCCCTCTACCCCAAGTAATGGGGGAGCTCCGCTCTCATCTCCTCGTGGCTCAGTACGAGAAGGGATCCCTGGCTGCTACCACGCCCGTGCTCACCCTCCAAATAGTGGCCGAACGGAGCAATACAGGGCAAATGCACACATCTACGGTATCCACTAACCCATGAGTGGCCGTGTGTACCCGTCATGTACCGGAAGACGATTAGGCTCAACCACAAGGGAGTCGCTGATCGCCGGCATGCAACAGTGCAAGGATGGTGTATGATAGATACACATACCTCCCTCCCAAGTCCTCAGTATACTAAGTCTCAGTCTGAAATCCTATAACAGGAAATACAGGTAACCTACAAGGTATACCGACCGGAAAACTACTATTCCCTCAAGGTCAAATGCAGGAGACAATACCACGCTCTCTAGCATACAAATGGATATGACAATACCTGAGACTGTATGGAACTAACAGCATGATGACTCAAGGATAAACAACAAGTATCCAGAACTGACATAATAAACAGGGGTAAACCACAATATCTAGATCAAACATAATAACCAGGGATAGCGTAGGATCTTACTGCTATCTATAACATTCTATGCATAACAAGATGACAATATCAAGATAGATAAGTCAAAGGGTACCCGCCTCCAAGAGTGAAGTCCGTACCAATCGAGGCAGAACCACCCGTCAACCAATAATCCGGTTAAGCTCCTGTATCAAGGATGTAATTAATTAGCTATTACACAAATAGCAACTGGCTAATTAATCCCTAATCCGTTTTAGGATTTACCGAATCCGTCCCTTTCCATTTAATTAATCATAATAAAAAGGTTAGGCCTTAGGTTTAAATTCCCAAATAAACCTAACCCGTTCACTCTTCAACTATCCGAATATTTCGTCTCCAAATGGAGTTCACGGCAAGCACGCTAAAGTTGCTGCCAAATCCAATATCCACGTCAATCAACCCATTCTTTTAATAGAAACATAAATTTTCTCTACAAATCAAATTAGGGTTGATACATACGATTAGTATTTGAACTAACCCTTAATCTGAATTTACAAGAAAGGATCCCAAAATCGACAAGTTAAACTAAACCCTAACAACCCATATTGCCAAAGATGGCACATGATCAATTCGGCTCCTAAATCCCACTTCCTTATCCAGGAATAAACCACGAAACCTAATTTGAATTCTCAATTCATCCAACTCTTAGCCAAATAACAAACCTTACCTCAACTCTCTGAAGATCCGAAGCAATCCTTTTCCTAGCTCCAAATCAGAAGCATTCCAAACACCAGAATCTCCAGCAGAGGGAATAAACTCCAATCAGAAACGATCCAGCAACCCGAATCTGTACAGGGAGACACTAGCAAATTCAAGATCCATTTACACCCACAATAGCTCAAAACAGTCACTGATCCAAGAGCATTTCAGTAGGAAATGGGTTTGAAGTCCTCACCTAGCTGCCGGTGAATCTTTCCTGCACTAAATCTGGTGACCAATCAACAAGGGAGGGAAACTAACCAATCTCTAATACCGATTAGTGCTTGCAACCCCTGTAAACTCCAATTCGCCAGGACCTGATGAATCTGAGCCCAAGAAGGTCTCCACAGCGAGAGCTCCCAATCCCACGGTGAGATGGCGCACAGAAGGACTGAAACCCAACCTCGGATCCCAGCCTGAACGCAGGGCTTGACTCCGCTAGAACACGCGAGGAGAGGAGGAGAAAAATTCGGCTACTTCCGCTGCGAGCTAGGGCTCCTCGGCGTCAACTTCAAATGGTGAAGAGAAACCCAAGCGAAGACTCGCGTGCGCCAAGTTGGGGTCGGTAGCAAGAGGAGAGAGTCTCACCGGTCGACCTTAAGCAGCGATTCCGGCTAGGGTTCGTCGGCTCCGGTTGTTAGTGGAAGGCTGGCGATTTGGCGAAGGAGAAGAGAGGAGTAGAGGCAGCGATGGTGGCGGCGTCGGCCTTCGATCGGGCAGAGAAGAAAGACTGCGGCGGACCAAAGCCCTAATCGGCTTTTTAAGTGTGCATTTTTGCACTTTAGTCCACCTAATTTCCGTCTAATTGCAAGATCACCCCTAGGTCTAATGTTATATACTTTTTAGCCCTTGTAACTATTTGTTTTATTACATTTAACTCCTTAAATTTCGTCCAAGAGCCCAGAACATTCTAGGAACTTTCCGAAAAATTTTCCAGAGTGGAATAAACGTGTCGGATTTAACACCTACTCCTCTCGGGAGAGTTTACCTGGTGCCAACCGGATTCTCCAGTTGGACTTCTGCCCAGCAGCCCTTCGCCAGGTCTTGAGTTTCGCCCAGCAGCCCTTCGCCAGGACTTGGTTTTTGCCCAGCAGCCCTTCGCCAGGACTTGGTTTCCTGACAGCCCATCGTCAGGTGCCTAGCATCCCTTCGCTAGGACTTGGTTTTCGCCCAGCAACCCTTCGCTAGGACTTGGTTTCCTGACAGCCCATCGTCAGGTGCCTAGCATCCCTTCGCTAGGACTTGGTTTTCGCCCAGCAACCCTTCGCCAGGACTTGGTTTCCTGACAGCCCATCGTCAGGTGCCTAGCAGCCCTTCGCTAGGACTTTGTTTCCTGCACTCTCAAGCAGCATTATTAGACAACAAATAACCCTTAACTTTGAATCCTTTGCCAATATCAAAACAAGGTTCGATCTGGTGCTTCCTGCAGCAACATTAAGTACTTAGAATAATTTCGAAATCAATTTTGAGTTAAGTACTTAAAATAATTTTTGAAAACAATTTTTGAATTAAGTACTTAGAATAATTTCGAAAATAATTTTGAGTTAAGTACTTAAAATAATTTCCAAAACACTTAGTTTTTGCACTTTAGAAAATTTTCTAAACTGATTTTGAAGTTTTAACACTTAGAAACTTTTCAAACAGTTTTAATACTTAGAAAAAAATTTCAAGCAAAATTTTAAATTTATAACACTTAAAAAATTTTTCTAAGTGATTTTGAATTACTTTACTTTTTGAAAAAGAAGATAAAGGGAAAAAAATTTAATTTGAAAAAAAAATTAGATTTTAAAACCTTCTCTCCTTTCCAATCTCTCCCCCTTTGCCATATATCAAAAAAAGTATAGCAAAAAAAAAACTAAGTAATAAAAGTAAGGTGCTGTACTGAACCAATTCTAAGTTTAAACTGGACCAAATCAATTTAAATTTTCTCTTTCAGGTTCTGTCTAGCCCAATTAGCTACTTACTAACTTTTATAAACAGTAGCTTTTGCTAGGGTTAATCAAGTTAAGTGATCTATTCAAGTTAGATTTTCTAAGCTTGACACTTAACCTGATTACTATTCAGTTGGTATTTAGTGCTCCAATTACTGCAGATGCACTGACTTAAAGCATCTTGAATCAAGGCATAGTCCTAAGCATCTCAACCCAGTCTAGGTTATCAATCAAAAGTACCGTAAGATGCTTGTGAGATGCTGGCTTCTAGATCTATAGGTGCATGCAATTCTAGGGTTAGGGCCTAAGCTATGTCCATTTGCGAAAAAGCCCTAGTTTTGAAGGGGGTAAGTTTTTAAAAGGAAACTAAGTAGGAAAATCATTTTAAAAAATAAAAAAAAATGATTTTTCAAATGAAATAAGAAATAAAACAATTTTTGAAAAGAAGCATAAGTAGAGCAGTCATATTCTACCAAGCATAACCCTAACTGCCTTCTTAGTGAGCTGAACTCAAACTCAGGTAAGGGTTTGGTGAAGATATCAGCTAAGTTAGATTTTGAGTCTACATGCTTAAGGACTATCTCACCCCTGACTACATGATCTCTTATGAAGTGGTGTTTAACTTCTATATGTTTAGTTCTAGAGTGTTGGATTGAGTTCTTAGTTATATTAATTAAACTTATATTATCAATGTAGAATTGGGTTTGGGTGTAATCAAGCTGGAAGTCCTTAAGAGTGTACATCATCCATAAGAGTTGTGCTACACACTCTCCTAAAGCAACATACTCAGCTTCGGTCGTAGATAGAGCTACGCAGTGTTGCTTTCTGCTGCACCAACTGACTAGACTATTTCCTAAAAGTTAGCAGCTTCCACTTGTACTTTTTCTATCTAGTTTGCATCCAGCATCAGAGTATCCTGACAGGTTAAAAGTTGAGGTCCTAGGATACCAAATCCCTACATTGAGGGTGCCCTTGATGTATCTAAGTATTCTTTTTAGGGCTGCTAAGTGCGTTTCCTTAGCACAGGTTTGGTATCTAGCACACATTCCTACAGCGAAAAGGATATCAAGTCTGTTGGTTGTAAGGTAAAGTAGACTGCCAATCATACTTCGATATAGTTTAAGATCTACAGGTTTACCATTAGGGTCACTATCTATTTTTACATTTGTGGCCATAGGGTACTTATGCTTTTGGAGTTATCCATTTTAAATTTCTTTATTAACTCTTTAGCATATTTGGATTGATGGACATAATTTCCATCCCTAGTTTGCTTAATTTGTAATCCTAAAAAGAAGTTGAGCTCACCAACTAAGCTCATTTCGAATTCGTTTTCCATTATTTTTACAAATTCTTTTAAGAAATTTGAGTTGGTGGATCCAAAAATTATATCGTCAACATAGATTTGGGCAATAAAGATGTCTTTTTCTAAGGTTTTAACAAAAAGAATTGAGTCAATTTGTTCTTGGTTAAATTCCTTAGAAATGAGGTAGGTTGATAGTGTTGGGGCAATCGACCCTGAGATGATCTGGAGGATCATGATATTTTGATGTGTGGGCAATATGATTAAGTTAGGATTTGTGTTGTTCTCATATGTGTACATGAGTGTGCAGGTGTATAGGTACACATGGACTTGGTTGATGTCTTCAGGTGAAGGATGGCATGGAGGCAAGCTGGAGGTTTGCGTGCACATCCGAGGGACCATTAGATAGCAGAGATGATGAGCCGAGGGACGTGGACTTCGAGGCGTACATGAAGGGTGGCATGGAGGCAAGCTGGAGGCTTGTGTGCGCATCCGAGGGACGAGGGCCAAAGATGAAGAGGGCGTGAAGGCAACAGTCAAGGCTGCTGGAGAAGAGTCAACTGAGTTGTGAGGGTCTGAGTATGTGTGTTTATACTCAGGGGTTAAGCCGGGAGGGTTTGAGTGCGGAGAGACTTGTAATCGGGAGTAAAACCCTAGGCTTAAGTGTGTCCCAGTCGACTGGCCCAGGGGCAGTCGACTGGTATAGGTTGAAACAGGTTGGCAGATTCGAACGTTATGCTGTAACGGTCGAATATGAGTGGGACCAGTCGACTGCCCCAGGGGCAGTCGACTGGTAGCGGCTGTTTCAGATTCGAGCCCTATTTAAAGGGGCTCGTTTCCTACTATCTTGCTTGACGAAACTCGCTTGGGTAAAGTGAGTTAGTAGTCTATTGTGATCAGAGAGCGTCCGAAGTGTTGTGGCGAGGTTTCTCCACCCACAAGGAGCGACAGATCTAGCCGGAGGTTATCCGGGGGTTGATCCACCGAAGGATTCTTGGATTAGTCACCCGACCGGGGTGGATACCAAGTAAATCAGGTTGTTAGCATTGTTTATTTCTTATTTACTTTGCATATTATTGTTTCCGCTGCGCTAACGACTTTGTAGAGATCAAAACGACGAAAAAGTGCTATTCACCCCCCTCTAGCACGCCAAAGACGATCCATCAGTTGGTATCAGAGCTAGGACCGCTCTTGATTGGAATAACCGCCAAGGGAGCAAAGCAAAGCTAGAGGGAACGATGGAAGACAAACTTGGGGAAGATATAAACTCACCACCACCATACGAGCATGAAGATTTTGATTATTGGAGAGCTAGGATGAAAATGTGGCTCGGCATGGATTGGGAATGTGTAATGGTGATAGAAGAGCCATTGAGACCCCTAAGGACAAGCATGGAAAGAAGCTCCGACCTAGGTATTGGACCAAGGAGCAACAAGAACAAGCAAGGGCCAATGAGAAGGTAATCAATATTTTGGTTAATATTTTGCCTACTAATATTTTGGGTAATGTAGGGAATTATAGAAATGCATATGAGTTGTGGATAAATTGGAAAAGTGTCGTGAGAACCCTACACAAACTCAAGGAGTAGAGGAGCCCGAAGAAATAAGCTCAAGTATCTAAAAAGACCAAAGAGAAGGAGAATTATCAAGAGAAGTGGAGAAATTGAGTGAAAAAGGATCCACCTCATCCGAAGAAGAAGAAGAAGTATCACTATCAAGGATTGAGGGGGAGGAGAGACCCTCATCCCCACTAGAGCAAGAGAAGACTTCCACCTCCACCAAAGCTAAATCAAAAGAGCATATTATATGCTTTGGTTGCAATAAAAAGGGGCACTACAAGGATAAGTGCCCACTAGGTAAAAGGAGGTAATTCCTAAGCCCAAATCCATTCAATTTAAATCTAATATGGGTTGTAGGAATGAGGAAGCTTAAAACAGAAGAAGGAGAATTCGATGTTTCACATGCGGGGAGCTCGGGCATTATCATACAAAATGTCCAAGAAGTGGAGAGCTCAAGAAGATGGAGCATCTTAGGAAATGGGAGAAAGAAGAAAGGAAAAGGAGCACTCATCAAGGGGGAGCCCCAAGGGTAAGGGAGGTAACCTCTAACTCTACTTATGCTTCAAAGTCTTCCATGAATGCTCAAAATGTTTGTTTGAATGATAGAATTGATAACAATTGTGTGCCCATGCGTGTTTTTGATTTTAAATATTATGATAGGAATAGAAACAATTTTGTATGCCAAAACACCAAAAATTCTATGATGCATGATAAATCTAGGATCTCTAGGAATAAGGATCAAGGCATAAACTCTAAGAAAGGGAGAAATGTGCCTAGAAAAATAGGTAGACCTAGAAATGATCAAATTAGATCTAGTGATCCTAAGGTTAGGAAGTTAGAAAAGGAAAATCAAGTCTTAAGAGCAAAACTTGATCAGTTAGAAAGAAACCTAGGTAGAGTCATTCAAGGGTCTAAGAGATTGAACATGATATCAAAGGACCAAAATCATAGGAATGGTAGGCCGGGTTTAGGATATCATACTAAGAGGGCTAATGTTGATAAAATATCATATTCAAGGATGCCCTATAACTATGGTCGAGAAAAAGCCAAAAATGGCAAAGAAAAGTCATTTGAAGGAAAAGAAAAGAAATTGACCAAGAGAAAGGTCTATAGGGTTAAGAGAGTAATAGTGGAAAGTCAAGATGCACTGGAGGAGCACCGGTGTGGGCTTGCCTTTGTAGAAGAGTTACCTAGGGAGGTAACTAGGGCTAGGAGCTCAAGGGAGAGCTCTAGAAGCCAAAGTGGGCTCCATGGTCAATGGATCTCAGGTGGTTTCCTTCTAGGAGATTGAAAAGGACTATAGGGTGTGCCAAGAGTTTTAAAAGGCTAAGGATAGTCTTAATCCTAGAGAATTGGCACACTAAAGGGAGGATTATAGGGAAAAAGGTGAAATTGGGATTTTAATTGAGACAAATCGGTTTTAATGCCTAAATACCATATAACTTGATGCTAAGAATGGATTATGAATGAGTATGGGAAGGAGCATCAAGGTGAGGTCAAAGTTAGAACTTTTGGAAAGGTTTCATGATACATTTTAAAGAAACTTGGAGTTTGTATCAATCTTGGAATTCGGGATAATTTTGATTGAGAGATCCACAAATCCATCCATGAAATTTCATAATTTTTGGGAATTTGTGGAATTAGTTAGGCATTTCTGAAGTTTGGATTGAAAATCTGAAATTCAGAATATCAGGCACCAGTCGACTGGCTGGAGGCCAGTTGACTGGTAAAACCCACAGAATGTAATTACACTCTGGCCCAGTCGACTGCCTCAGGGGTAGTCAATTGGTACGGGAGCTTTATAAAAGGAAAGGGCGCGCCGGGGGAAAGCCAAACTCTAGGGTTTTGGCGATTTCCTGGCGATCATCACCTTTTCCAAGCACCTCCTTCGACCTTAGGCCCTTTCAAGCCCTAAAATCAGTCTCTAAGTCCTCCTCTAACTCCGATCTACCTCTAGGGTTGGTGGAAAACCTCTCTTCTCAAGCCATTTTCTTAAAACCAACAACATGAAAAGATTAGCAAAGAGGTATAATGATTTAAGGTTTATTTCTCCATTTAAACTTTGTATTGATACTAATATGATGTTTTGTTTATGTTTTCTTTGGTATTTTCTCTTTTGGGGGGTTATCTTGGTATGCATGCATGTGTTTGGTATATTAGGGGCGTGTCTAAGAGGTCTAGGGGTGAAGGTTCATTCCGTTCAGGTCCACAAGCTCCAGAAGAGGTAATTTTTAGGAGCCTAGAGTGTAAAAAGAGATTTGAAGAGAATGAGTTTGTTCCATTGCCTTGTCGATACCTAAACAAAGTCTATTTCGAAGAGAAAGCACCACAAATTATTGAGATGGTGACTCACTTTGGCATAGAACAATTAGTATACTGTCAACATGATATTTATGAATCAAGGGTGGCCGACATTACCATTCCCTTCACAGCCATGATTTTAGCCAGTTTTTTATAGTGTTGGGCGTCAAACAATGTCAATACCTACTTTCCCAATGTGATTGAGTCGCTTGAGTTTCCAAACGTCACCGTCGATCAGATTCATCTGCACTATTTTAGAAGACATAGGCATGAATCTGAGCGTACCTTTGATGCAAAGCCCATGAGTCCATTTAGCCATGTTCTATATAAGATTGTTGTAGAATGTATCCTACCCATTGTTACTAAGGGGAGGGCAAGGATTCGATTGCCTCACTTAGTAATGATGTATGCTCTTGAGCGATGGTTGGACATAGATGTGTCTTTGCATGTATTTGCCTCCATTTGTCACTTTTCCCAGAGTGTTAATGGGAAAATCTATATGCCTTTCTGCCATATGTTGACTAAGTTTTTCCAGTTACGATTCGGTATTCGTGTCACCGGTAGTCAGGTCAGGCACCTGTCCAAGGACTATGACCAGATTGGCACACGCCAATTGTCCTTGGCAGGTATTGAGAGTAGGTAGGGGACTTTTGTTTGGAGGGAGTGCCCGGAGGCCGCTGACGCAGATGAGGAGCCCGCCGAGCTGGTCACACGTGCAGAGTTCACCCAGCTTCGATCCGATGTCCACGGGCTTCAGGAGGAGGCTCACGTTATTCGTGAGGATATTCACGGACTTCGGCAGACGGAGCAGAGGCTTGAGACAAAAGTTGATAGGATTACCAGCCGCCAAGATGAGATGTACGAAATGATGCAGCAGTGGCATCTCGCTTTTCAGGGTCCTCGTCCTCCTCCTCCTCCTCCCCCAGGCGGTGACGATCACATGTTCTTCTGACTAGTGGATGCAGCTTTTGAGAGTGATTCTAGTGTTGAGAATGTTTTGTTTTGATATTCTATTATACCTCTCAAACGCTTTATATTCTGATGTTTGTATTTATTTGGATGTTTTCCAGCTTTTTGGCCCTAGACACTATTTTAGGCCATATGTCATGGCTATGCCTATGTTTATTGCATGACCATCTATGTATTACTCCATTTTGTAGATTTATGGCATGTGACTTGTTTCTTTAGGTTTCTATTGGGTTATTGAAATTTTATCATGCTAAGTGATGTTTTGAAAATTGCTTTCTTTTATGATCGTTATTTATGTGTTCATGATATGTTTTAAATTTTATATTGTTATATCATCTAATATGGGTTGATTGGAAATCAAAATGGTGTTATATGTAAAAGGGATGATCATTTAGACTCAAGAAAAAAAAGGGGGGGGGGGGGAGAGCTCTTGTCAAAATGGATACATTTATATGAATAAGGGGAGTTTGGGAATCATTTTAAATATCAAATGGAAGTGATAGAAAGTGACAAATTTAGGATACTATGATTAGAACTCTATGTTGATACAAAATTGTCATTAATTGAGAAGTTTTGGATTTATACCAAAAGTCAAGCACGGTTGATGTTTTTCATGAGCAAAATTTTTCTAGGGTAAGGAATACCTACCAATCGTGCTTGCAAAGTTTCACATTTTTTCGGATTTTCTGAAATTTTTTATTCGTTTTTGAATTTCGGCTGAAATTCTGAAACACTGCGTATCAGTCGACTGCCAGGGTCGCAGTCGACTGGGAGTGTGGGCAGTGTGTGTTTTTCTGGTTTCTGAGGGGTTTTTCAGAAACATGGTTCAGTTCTATTTGGCACCAAGGGTAGGGTTGCTTGGGGCAATCATTTGATGGTGTCAAAGAGGGAGAATTTGAGTGTTAAGTTAGGTTTGGGTTGAAACTTAACTTAGGTTTGGTTATAAGACTTTAGAGTTAAGTTGGGAGAACTTAACTTAAGATTAGCAATAAGAATTGAAATTTGAGAGAAAGCATAGGTTAAGGGGGAGGTTGCCTCTTATGTGATATGCTTGAGTTTCAATTGCTTTTGCTATTGTTATTGCTATATGTTTACCTATTTTAACATATTGTCACACATCAAAAAGGGGGAGATTGTTGGGGCAATCGGCCCTGAGATGATCTGGAGGATCATGATATTTTGATGTGTGGGCGATATGGTTAAGTTAGGATTTGTGTTGTTCTCATATGTGTACATGAGTGTGCAGGTGTACAGGTACATATGGACTTGGTTGATGTCTTCAGGTAAAGGATGGCATGGAGGTAAGCTAGAGGCTTACGTGCGCATCGAGGGACCATTAGATAGCAGGGATGATGAGCCGAGGGACGCGGACTTCGAGACATACGTAAAGGATGGCATGGAGGCAAGCTGGAGGCTTGCGTGCACATCCGAGGGACGAGGGCCAAAGATGAAGAGGGCGTGAAGGCAACAGTCAAGGCTGCTGGAGAAGAGTCAACTGAGTTGTGAGGGTCTAAGTATGTGTGTTTATACTCAGGGATTAAGCCGGGAGGGTTTGAGTGCGGAGAGACTTGTACTTGGGAGTAAAACCCTAGGCTTAAGTGTGTCCCAGTCGACTGGCCCAGGGGCAGTCGACTGGTAGCGGCTGTTTCATATTCGAGCCCTATTTAAAGGGGCTCGTTTCCTACTATCTTGCTTGACGAAACTCACTTGGGTAAATTGAGTTAATAGTCTATTGTGATCAGAGAGCGTCCGAAGTGTTATGGCGAGGTTTCTCCACCCACAAGGAGCGACAGATCTAACCGGAGGTTATCCGGGGGTTGATCCACCGAAGGATTCTTGGATTAGTCACCTGACCGGGGTGGATACCAAATAAATCAGGTTGTTAGCATTGTTTTTTTTTGTTTACTTTGTATATTTTTGTTTCCGCTGCGCTAACGACTATGTAGAGATCAAAACGACAAAAAAGTGTTATTCATCCCCCCTCTAGCACGCCAAAGACGATCTATCACAAGATACTAGTCCATTGAGCTTAGATTTTTGAGAATTGACAACCCTAGATAATTTCTTTTCAACTGTTTCTAACTATGATTGAGAATAATCTAGAGGATACATATTTAGTTAGATTGCGTGAGACGCTCAAGTTTAAGTGTGGGGGAGTTGATAGTTACCATTTTATTAGTTAATTTAGGCTCTAAACCCCATGTTTGATCCATATTTTACATGCTTTATCTTGAATTAACCCTAGGTTCCATGGATTAATTCTATTTTGGGGTTTATTGCAAATCTTAGCAATTTTGAGATGTTTTGATATCTAATTTGAATCTGACTTTTGTAGGCTGAAGGATCATGGACCTAGGGCAAGTTGGGTCAAGTTTGCGCCAGAATCGGACTCAGATCAAGACGATCAAGCATTGGAAGACTGTGGGCCGTCCATTCGAAAGGCAAGGAGATCTGAGCCATCCATGGCAGATCCGAGTGATCCTAGCTGAGGAGAGGTAGATCTGACCGTCAGATTGAGATCTAGGAGTTTAGGGTTCAATCAAAGAAGATCTGACCGTTGGATTGAGCCAGGACGATCTCAGTCGTCCATTGCTAAGTATTTAAACAAAAATCCCTCAGAATTCGGGTTGTTGCGTCTTCGCCACTGTTCTTCGTTTTCTCTTCTTCGTTCTTCATCCGATCGCGCATCCACAACAGAGGAAGCTTCGATTCAAGATCTCAGAGCACTGAGAGCGATTTCCCGAGCAGATTGTGATTGTTTCTCGTCGCTGCAAGGCCCTGCGGAGAGGCCTCTCCAAAGCACCGCATTCCATCCGATCGACTCCCGTCTGTCCATCTTCATCACGCAGAGCTGTCGAAGTATTCAGAAGGGTTTTCTGAAGATCTTCGAGGGATTCTGAACCACAACCGCAACCCAATTCATCAACCAAGAGGAGTTCGGATGGAGTCTTCAGCTTCGCCAGTGAACCAACGTAATTCATCCGCGAGCAATCGGCTCTAGATGATCTGTGAGCTAGAGGGTTTCTAGTTGAATCTTGAGTGACAGCAAGATAATTCTTGAATTGGAGAGTGAATCTGTTGTGTAGTTTTCAATTTTTGCATTCGTTTCTGAATTCTGTTCTTCGTAGTTTGATTCTGTATCTGCAAACATTCAGACACTGATGGGTCTTGTGACCGATCCAGACATCACCTGATCGGTCTATCGACCGATCAGGCTTGCATCTGATCGGACTGTCGACCGATCAGGCAGAGCATTGCTTCTTTAATTTCTGTTCCTGTAGTAAGCCCTGTTCCAACTTTAATTACTGCAGTTTGGTTTCTCATTTGAAGCTTCATTGCTCTTTTAATCAGCTTGGGCATTTTTAATTCCATAGTGTCAAATTGAAGAGCTTAGTTCTCAATTAGTGTGAAGCTAGTTTCTTTGATTAGTGTTAAATAGGTTGCTTGCTTAACAAAGTTCATTTTGCTACTGTTGTTTCATTTCTATTCGCAACAAAAACCCCCCATTCTAATATGAAAATCCAAAACATTTGACGACAACAAACTTCAAGCTCGAATCAAACATCCTAAACTAGTCCTTGGAAAAAACATGACTTGAGGCCCCTTTACTACATTTTATTTTGTGAATTAGGGTTTTAAATATATAAATATCTAAATTTGAGGCTCACTCGTGACACTAGTATTGGGTCTATCACTTGGCCTCAGAGTTGTACACACCCGGCCAAGAGCTGATTAAACCCTACAGCCTCTCGATGTGTAGGCTTGGCCTCGGAGCTGTACATGCCCGGTCAAGAGCCGATTTAACCCTACAGCCCCTCGGTGTGTAGGCTTGGCCTCGGTGTGTAGACTTGGCCTTGGAGCTGTACAGGCCCGGTCAAGAACAGACAAAAGCCTCTTGCCTGCTCAAGTCACCCGGATCGAAACCGAACGAATTATGGAAAACAAGAAAACACTCCAAGATAAGAAGTTCGATGGCAAATCAAGCAAACATTTAAAGAAAGTTTAATGAGAAGAGGCTACAACGACCAAGGGGGGATCATGGGAGGCTAGGCACATAATAGGAGGTGGCCTACAAAGTCCGCTCTTTGGGGGGAGATCATCCCAGACACGCTGAATAGTTATCGTGCTCAGGTCAGAGCCAGGTTTCAATAGCTGGTCCTTCTCCAGCTGCTTGATGGCGCCATACAAGCCCTGTTTGAGGCACTTAAATGCTTGCGCAGCCACTAGCTCAGCATACTCCTCCGATTCCAAGAATTTGGCCTTGTATGCCACCTCAATCTGGGATACTTGAATTATAGGGTCCCTCTGTTGTGGTTGTGCCTTGGTTTCGATGTCCGCCCTAGCGAGTTTCAGTGCCTCCACCTCTCGGAGCAGGTGCGCCTAAACCCCTTGTGCTTCCTAGAGCTTCTGGGAAGCAACAACAGCTTGCGCTTTAGCCTGGATTACTTGATCCTGGAGATTGGCGGCATAAGAGCTCGACAGTTCCAAGTCGTGTTCTCGCAAAACCATCAAGCGCTCCTGCTTGGCCCTCCAGTCCTCCAGGATCTTCTTAGTGGACTCTAGGAGATCGACTTGATCAGCCAGCTCCCCCGTGCGAGCCTGGAGTTGCTCACGTTCTTGCGAGAGTTTCAGCAGCTCCTCTTCCAATGCCTGGTTCTTCTCATATACCCATGCAGGGTATCCTCGGCCGCTATTAAAGCGGATAGGTAATGCTCAACTTTTTCTCGAAGGGCCCGGCTGACATCCAGCTGTAGGAAGCTAGCCTCATGAGCCCGGCCGGTCTCCGCCTCAGCATCCACCACTCGCCGCAGGAGCTCCTTAGTAACCCCTCCGGCCTGCAGCAGGCGGCTTGTGGTAGAACAGTTAGAAGCAACCTGCAAGGCAAATATAAATGTCTAGTAATCGGATATTGAGAGGAAATGAGGAGCGCATCCAGGATATTCACCGCCAGCAAAGATTGGTGTAGCATGCCTAGGTGGTGGGCTGATCCAGCCACCTGCCACGATAGAATGGGAGTCCCTTCAACAGGGGGCTCGGACGGACCAGGGACATCACTGGGGCGGGGAACGTCTCCTTCTGAACTTGAAGCGCTCGGCGATGCCTCTGCAGTGACCCCCTTTATGTGGATGGACTGAGAGCTAGCGGGAGTTTTCCTCGTCGCTTGGGGAGCCTTCCGATGGGAACGGGGCAATCCCGCGGACACCTCCTTGCCACGGGGAACGGTTGGAAGGTCGGTCGTAGGGCCTGCAGCATCGGCGACGGGAAGAGACACAGCAGGGACAAGGGAAGGAGATCCTGTCCCGCCGAGCGGAGACACGGAAGCCGTATCCTCGGACGTAGCCAAGCGCAAGCCTTTCTTCAATCGTTTCAGAGGGCGATCCTGTTGGGACCGCCGCTCTCGACGTTTCTTCTCGGTCATATGGAGGGCGGAAGGCGCATTAGACGGAGAAGACGTCTCTTTTTCTTGTGAGGCCTCCGCAACGGTGGCAGGTGGCCCCCCTTTGGAGATTAGGGGTGATCCCAAGACGTCACTACTTTGTTGGACCTCCGGCATCGCTGGGCCTGCCGACAGCTCTCCCTCCACCTCGTCACCTTCGGAGGGCATTCCTGCGGGCGTCGAAAATACCGACCCTAGGATCAGCGCATGTTCATTAGCCTGGTCCCACTTTAGGAGGTTGTTCATCACGAGAGGAAACATAATGTCGCCTGCAGAGTAAAAGGCAGAGGGATATCAGTAAGTATTAACCGGGCATTGTACCAGGTGCAAGGCCACTTACAAAGGTTGGGGCTGAGGGGCATGATCTTCGGACTAATCTTAGCCTGATAAAGGAGCTCCTTGCACTGAACCAACTGGAGCCCATGGAATTCCATCAGGATACTCTTAGCCCTCTGATATCCCACGTCCTGTTGGAAATCACCTAGGTCTAGGGTAGGGGGCAAGTTCTCCGTCCAGTGGATGTCGCTGAAAGGGCACTCGGGAAGCCAAATGTAAAAAATCTCTCCTTCCACCCATTGTGAGAGGAGGGAAGGCCCTCCAGAAACCTATGACCACCACGAGCGGTGAAGCCAAATGCCCCGTGAGATCCATCGGGGATGAAAAAGAAATGGAAAAATCGAGGGGTTAGAGGAATGCCGAAAAGTTTGAAGAGAATGAGAGCCCCGCTCATCTGGGCAAAGGCGTTCGGAGCCAACTATTGGAGCGGGATGCGGAAGTAACGGGCGACATTCATGAAATAAGGATGGACAGGGAAGCGAAGCCCTAGTTCTAGTTGTCCCAGGAAGAAGGTGTAAAAATCCTCACCGGTGGTTACCGACAGTTGACCCGCGGTAGGGACCCTTACCTCCCAATCTGCCGAAATATCGTATTTTTGATAGGAAGCCTAGAGGGATTCCAGCTTAACCTTGGAGGAGATGGTCTCATACCATTCGGGATGAAATCCCAATTCTCTCAAAGAATGCTCGCCGACGCCTGAAGACTTCTTTGTCTTCTCCATTGGGCCCAAAGGGAAGAAATGGGGAAAAGACTGAACGGAGAAGGAAGTACTCCCGTTGGAAGAACGCGATAGCGAGAAAGACAAGTAAGGAAGGAGGGCTCGGGACGGCAACTAGGGTAGGGCTGCCGCGGGGCACCGTTGCACCCACTTTTATAGGGACACGACACCTCCCCCGAAGCAATAGAGGGCCAGTATGTGGGGAGTATTAACAGGCCGTCTAGGGATCAACTAGCCTTAAATCACCATCGCTTCATATGGTCCGCAGTACACCGCAAAGCGAGGAAAAATGACACGTGGCGTTGTTGCATGCGCTGGGAAATTGCGTCGACTTGGCTGACGCAAAGCTCGCAAGAGTACGAGACATATTCAAAAAATCAGCCAGGATCGGCGAGATATGTTCAGAAGCCCGGTCGAAACTTGAAGAAAAGAAAGAAGGGCAGAGCCTAGCTTCTCCATCATTACTACAATCCGATCAGTCAGACACATTTTCTTCGATCAGACATGAAGGAAGGTACTTGTGATAGGGTTGAATGAGCCCGTGACGGGCATGTGAGATGAAGAAGCTGCAAGACGGGACAATGTGAATTACAGGGACCTTCCCACCTGGGCCACAGGATCTCCCTCAGGAGATTCCGTGGCCCAGAACGGTCAGTCAGAAGGTCCCCCTCGGCTTACCCCGAGGGATCGAGCCCCGAAGGCACCTCGGGAGGCACAACGTCTGCCCTTGCGCGAGTCGGAGGGCCCCGAGATCGACCCAAGAGGCGAAGCCCCGGGGGTAGCCGAGCTCAAGTACAGACCCCCCCCCCATCCCGACCTGTCGGTAGATAATGTTCCTCGTCACCCGGGATCATCACGACGCTTAATTAGCGTCAAAGGTTGAGGCAGGATAAACGGCACAGGTCGTTTCAATGGTTAGCCGGTAACCGCCGAAAGAGGGGGGGACAACATGGCGCAAGTCACGGAGACGTGCCCTAAATCGAGGATACGAGCCTGGTCTACGAGCTTCAGTATAAAGGGTAATCCAACCCCTCCGGTAAGGGGGGGCTCTCTCATTCTACATACTGTTCCTTTTTCTTTCTCACTGCCATTACTCTTCAGACGCCTTACTAACTTGAGCGTCGGAGTGAACTCCACCGGACCCCTGCCGGAGCCCCTAACGCTTGTGTTAACTTCATAAGATCCAAGTCCCTCCTTGATGCCGCAACCTCCCCGCGGGCAGAACCTCGGTGACTGGTCATCGTCGACGATTCCTTCCGGAACACTTAGTATAATCATAATCATTTGAGAAAATTGTCTAAGTTACAACAAGATTAATTGAAAATTTTTCTAAGTGATCTCATGATCATTGAATAGAATTTCTAATAAAATCATGATTATTTGAAAAAAAAAATTCTAAGTAAAATCATGATTATTTGAAAAAAAAATTCTAAGTAAAATCATGATTATCTGAAAAAAAAAATCTAACCAAAATCATGAAAAAGAAATTTTGCAAAAAAAATCTAAGTAAAATATTTTATAAGAAATTCTAAATAAATTTGTTTTCAAAAGAATTTGAAGATTTTAAAATGATTTCCAATAGTTTAAAAAATTTGTTGAACATTTTTCAAAATAGGGCTATTTCTAAGCAAAGAATTCTTAGCATTACTTAACTTTCTAAGAATGCAAATGAATAATCTAAGCATGAAAAAAATGTTATAAGTAAAGAATTTGAGCATCCTTTCAAGTCAACCATGATTTTCAATATAAAAATTAATTTTGAAAATAGTAGTTTAAAATAAATTATCTATTTTGCTTGAGCACAAGTTTAACCCTTAAGAAAAAAAATTAATTAAATTTAAGTTGATTGATGTTAAAAATTAAATTTAAGTTAATTAAAGATAAAAATTAAATTTAAGTTAATTACAATTAAAAATTAAATTTAACTTGATTAGGTTTAAGTTGATTATGGTTAAATTTTGATTAAGGTTAAGTTGAATAAGGTTGATTAAGGTTAAGTTAATTGAGGTTGATTGAGGTTAAGTTGATTAAGTTTGAATTAATTTAGTTGAATTAAGGTTGAATTAATTAAGTTGAATTAATTAAAGTTGAGTTAATTAAGTTGAATTAATTAAGTTGAGTTAATTAAGGTTGAATTAATTAAGATTTAATTAATTAAGTTGACTTAATTAAGGCTGAATTAATTAAGTTGAATTAATTAAGGTTGAAGTAATTAAGGTTGAATTAATTATGGTTGATTTAATTAAGTTGGTGGGGTTGCTTGGATTTGACTAAATTTTACAATGGTTTTTGACCATTATAAATCAAGTTGAACCATTGTGTTTCGAGTTAAAAGACAATGATTTTTTGTGAAAACGACAACGATTTTTAACTATTGTGTTTCAATAAAAAAGATAATAGTTTTTAACGGTTACCTTTGAGTGTCCCTGTCTTTCTCAATAAGTCGATTTACAATGATTTTTTTAGTCTTTAACAATGGTTTTTAACCGTTGTATTTCAAGTGCAAAGATAATGAATTATAACCATTATCTTTGAACGTCCTATTTTTTTCAATGCATCTATTTATCATGATTTTTTGGTTCTTTTATAATGGTTTTTAAGTGTTGTCGTTTGTTTTGAAATATTATCATTTTAATCATTGTTATTTCTTAACACCGGAAAATAATTAATCATTATCTCAAATATAATATATATATACAATAAATCATTGTCTACAAACATATATATCATTCCATTTTTAAATGATCTAACAAACATATATTACAATACTTGTATTAATTTCTAGCAATATGCAGACGTAAATCAGATACTCCCCAGATAGCATCCCTCGAAATTTCTTCCTACGTTCAAGATGAAGGAGAGCGGCATGAGGCAATGTCCACTACTCCTCATATCCTCAACAGTGCTCTCCTGATGCAATGGCAAAAACAACTAGCCAATTAATACATATGAATATCTTCTCCATCGGTGAGAGTGAGGATTGAGAGTGAAATAATATTCACAGTGGGAGGTTGCTTCATGTTCCTTGAAGTGCTGCTCAAGTACGGTGTGGTCAAAGCCTACATAGAATATACAAAGTATGGTCAAGCGTATTGAGAAGAGTTGCTGAAGAATACAAAGAATATTTTAATTTTTTCAAGTACCATTTATTTTTTTTAAAGAGAGAGATGAACTATACCTCAATTGGACTCTCTATAAGAACTTGATGTAACCAATTGCTTCTTGCAACACAGAGGTTGGATCGATTTGTAAAATTCATCAAAACCAAATAGTGTGAGAGCCCAAATTTCATGAGCAAGGAAAGTTAGACTGAAAAATATATAAGAAAGGAAACTATCCAATACCTTCCCAAAAGGGAAAATAATATGATGAAGTGTAGTTATTTTGTCTCTCAATTTTTCCTTCCTCCCCTAAAAATGAAGAAGAAATTAGCTTGTTATGCGTAGTTAATTAGCAAACAATTTCATATATTTCCACTGGATCAACGTGTCCTTGAGTTGCAGCAGTGTTAAAGACTATGAAAGTTAGTGAACTAATTGTGGTCATGGTTAGTGCGGGGAAACATTGCAAGAAATCCCTCAAAACCTTCATTTGCCATCAAAGAAAAGGAAATAAATAAGTCCACAAATAATCAATAAAAGACAACTAATAAAAAGGTTTAACAAGAAGTTAACTAAAACAACTAAGATAAAGGAAAATGACCAGTCCTCCAAGAAAATTTAAGAGGAATGAAGAAATTAGATCTTTAGGCTACTCCTGTCACACAACATTTCAACTTATATAGTAATTCTAGGAAAACCATGGTACTCTTCCTTTTGCATGCTAATTAGAATCTCTTTAACGTAAACAATCATAACTTGAGTTCAGGTTATTGAGAAATATTTTTAAATACCGAATTTTATGGGGTTGAAAAGGTGAATTTCAAAAATAGAGACCTAGTTGGAATTTACTGAAGTTGTTGGGTTTATTTACAAAAAGCCAAAATCAAGTTATAAAACTCTCTAAAAGCCCTAACTTCCTTCCCCGAACTCCCTTCTGCTGTTTTCTTCTCCCCCGACGCCAATCCTTTCGGTTTTCGCACGATGCCGCTTCCTTTCTTCCTCTCGGTCTTCTTCTTCTCCTTCCTACTCGTCCGCGCACAACCAGTCGGCGCCGACCTCTTTTTGCCGCGAGCAATCCCTCTGTTGCCGCGAACCCTAGTCGCTCAAGGCTCCTCTTCACGCGATTACGGCCAGCGACATCACCTCCTTCGCGAGACCCTAGCTGACGTCGAAGCCCTAATCTCCTTCTCCCTGCTTGTCGGCGTCTATAAGGTAAGAGTTTTTGCTAGGTTTAATCTTGCCATGAGTTGAATTGGAGTTTCATGTTGAGATTTTGAGTAGGGTTTGGTTTTCTTGGGTTGCCGTGAGTTGGGTTTGATTGGATGGTGTTTGGATCAATGGTGTTGAGCTTGTTTTCTTTGATTGGGATAGAAATTCTACTTTTGAAAGGTTGATGTTTTGAGAATTGGAGTGGTATCTTCTGTGGTGGCGTGGATGAAAAGGTGTTGAGGCTATTTGTTTCATTTGATTAGCAATTAAGTTTTGGTTAATATTTGATAGGGTGTTTGCTCAAAGTCTGTTCTGTTTTGGAGTTGCTACTATGTTGATGTGATTGGTCCGAGAGTTGCAAATAGGGGGTTGATTTTGTTTAGTGCCGTGAGCCGTTATAGCATATCAAGTTTAATCTGTCTTCTTGGTTTAGCATGCATGCCATGAACTTTAATTGAAGTGTTGTGTTCTGTGAACTTCAATTGAATTTTTGTGTTCTGATCTTAAGGGAAGTTGATGATCTGTTGTGGTTGGAAGGGATGTAATTAAATAGAAGTTGTGATTAGGATTTGTCCTAATTGTGTTTAGTATTTCGTTTAGCTAATTTATTAATTTTATAATTAGTTAAACCTTATCACATATACAGGACCTTGATTCGGGCTCGTTCGATTGATCGTGGAAGGTCTTCGTTTACAAGTTTCTAAAATTAAGGCGGGTACTTCTCCTTTGTACTCGAGTAGTTTTCTTTACCTTAAAAGCATGGCTATATTATGTCTGATAGGTTGCTTGACCTTGTTCTTTGTCGTTATTTAAAACATCGCCGTTGAGACTTATTCTTCGTTGATCTTCGAGTGTTTCTCAAATTCGTATCTGTACAGTCCTCTATTGGTTTTCCGTTCTGTAAAGTGCCGCTTGTACGCGAGCACTTAGAAGTCCATTAAACACAGATAGATTTATTTGGCATTAGAAATACTCTACTTAGTAGTGTAGGTGCATAATCGTTGGTTTTCGATTTACGATTGGTTGTATTAATGCATCGTATACTCATTGAATTTTATTGCATCGTTGTTTCTCCGGTTGTTCGTGCATCGTATAACATACATCATACTTGCACGTTGCATACTAACGACTGTTGGGCTTACATTTGGTTAAGCCGTCGTTAGTCATATTGTTGCTCGATTCACTTAACCACTTGTTGTCGTGGTAGTTGTTAGAGTGCGAGCATCTGTCCTGTTATGCCAAATAGTGACACCCTCACCGTTGTTTTTAGAGGGATGAGTTGTTGGTGGCTCACTCTCACCGTTATTTTTCGAGGGATATTGTAGTTGTAGTAGCTCTCCCGATGTACCGGGGTTTGTTGTGTAGGCTCCCCAGCAACCTGTCCACTCGCCCACACCTTATGTGGTATTTGTTGTTGGAGTGGTACAGTTGTCACAGCCCTACCCACTCGGTCACACAGATAGGATGTGTTGACGGCTTGACTGGCGTCAGGGGTGACACATGTCATTGCATCATGTGCATACGTATTTCTTTTATGCATTTGCTTGTGTTTGATGCACTTATATGAGCTATGGTTGTTGCACATGATTGACATGCATGTATATCTTGACTTTATTGTTATTGCGTCGTTTTACACCTGTTTAATTATTATTCGATTTTATACCATGTCGTATTATTATTGGTTATGCATGATTAGGTAAATTCTATAATTCTTATGGACTGTACACTGTTGATTTCTCTACTCTGTTTATCCTTATTATGTCATGCTTATTTGTTTACTCATATACCCGCAGAGTCTGCCCGGACTCACCACCTTTGCTTTCCTTTTTGTTGTTTCAGATAGCAGGTAGAAGTATTTCTTGGAGCCAGGAGAGGATCCAGTTGCCGATCCCCAGTGTCGAGTTGAGTTATTTATCGGTATTCGGTTTAGTTGTTTGTTTTCAGTACTTGTAGTTGTATTTTATTCGTATTTGGGTTTTGTCGATATCAGAGACTTTTGTGTTCTCTTTGGGATTATAGTGCTTTTCTGTTTAAGGAGCCTGAGCCACCCATTATTTTTTTATTCTAATATAAATTGCGTGGTTGTGATTGTTTCCTATATTTTGTGATACTAGCCGCCTGTGACTAAGTTATATGTTGAGATATATGTATTATTCCCTCATATTGTCCGCCGTACAGGAGGGATGTTGTCCAATTTTCGAGGAAGCATATGCCTCTGGGGGTGTGACAAATATAAACAAGAATACAAATGACAAGTATTCGGTTATCCAACTCATAGTTGTGATAATGGTGTTATCGCCATTACTTAGCAGCAATCATCTTTCTTTTAAAAAAAATGCTTATGGTCAACAAAGAAAAAAGAGAAAACAAGAGTATATCCTTACTTATGGCCTGCAAAAGTTATTTCGATCCAGTATTTCCTTGGCAAAGTAGGCAGGAATGATCTTAGAACTATAAGGATAAAGATCATTGTATGTGTTCTTTATCGTGCCTTCTACCACCCTAGTTGCCAGTGATATATATCTGCACATGACAATTAATGTTAATTAATTAGAAAATAAGTAAATTATGATGGAATATTTAATCAGGCTACAAAACCTTTGACGACCAATGGTTAAGTGATTAAATGAAAGAATAATCGAGCATGACTTAGACAATCTTTCTAAGAATCACCATTAGACAGACCAGAGAGCTTTTAAACTTAACATATAAGTTGAATGTCAAATATGTTTAAATTCAAGGATATCAAAACATTGCATCTCCTTCCAACAAGAGAATTACAAAATAATTTAGAAGTTTGGCAATCAACTAGATGGAATTAAAAAGAAATCTTTTTGGAATGTAGAACCAGAAATAATAAATAGAAAATAAAATTAAAAACAAGCTTTTACTTCTTTCTTCAATATCGGCTTTGACTCAGATGATTCAAAATATAATATTGGAAAGTGCATGTTCTAGACTACTTTAGAAATAACAAGCCCTTGATCTCTTTTCTCAGATGATTCAATAATTGTTCATTTTCTTGAGTATTTTATATACCAATTAGGCCTCTTTTCTCAAATGATTTAGGGGTATTTGGTTTGTATTTTCCAATCTATTTTTTATTTTTATTTTCTATAGAAAATACGATTTTCTGGAAAACATGTTTGGTTTGTATTTTCCAGCTTTGTTTTCCAAAAAAACATAGTGTTTTCTGAAAAACTGGAGAATGAAAAAAAAGTCATTTTTCAGAAAACTAAAAAATACGGTTTTCTGAAAAATGAAAATGGAAAATGACTCAAACCAATGTCCCCTAATTATTTCATTTTCATTTTTATTTTCATTTTCATTTTCTTGATCAAACCAAACATTAATTTCTCTAAATGATTTAATTGTATAAATATGCAATTAATGGTCCTTATCTAGTGCGAGAGTTGGTGTCCGAACCAACTCTGTTAGATAGTATTGATGACTGATTCATAGTTAATCCACCATCATTTTGATATAATTAACTTAGATAGCTTTAATCTAATAGCTTGGAGTACACAATCTGCCATATTCTTGTTTTGTTTGATTATCTTGTTTGCTTGCTATTAATACTAGAAGTTGATATATTATATTATTATATTATATTATGTTATGTTATATAATATAATATAATATAATATAAGATTATATTTATTATTATATTATATTTTTATTTTTTATTGCATTTATTATATTATATTTATTTTATATTAAATATTTATTATTATTATTATTATATTATATTTATTATATTATATTATATTTATTATAATAATAATAATATTATATATATATATATATATATATATATATATATATATATATATATATTATTCAACTTTATTAAAACTCTTATGATATCGAAAACACTTCCTCTGTTTAGTTTATCCAACAACACACCAAAAATTAATAATTCTCTTTTTTCTATTTGTTCCTTCTAGTTTAACAACAGGAGTTGCAGCATCGACGCAGAGCTTATGTAATCATTTTTTAAATCAAACAACATATGTTGAGGCGCTACAGTTCTATTGGCCAAACTAAGCATTCCGTTGATCATCAGATTCCCTCAAACACTAACATACTAAACCACTGCATCAACTTGTTGACACTAATTAGATGGAGTAGGATAATATCATTTGAACAAAATGATATCTACTTATCTTGGTTAGCATGGTAATTCATCATAATTGTTCATAATAAATCCATGACTAATATCTGATGTATATAAAGGGTCATCGGTATACAATAGCAACTTTGCTACCAAAGCACCAACTCGACATCATCAAGGGGTATACAAGATCATCAACAAAGAAGTTTGAACCTAGCCTATTGAAAATTAACATTTTTAATTTAGATTAATAGGGTTAATTTGATAGAGATATTAGTAAAGTCTACAAGGTTAACCAAATGCAATTTTGCTTAGCTGCATTACCTTGTATACTAAGGACACAAGCATCGGAAAAGAAAAGCACATACATGATTACACGTATATATGACATAATATAATCATCTGAAAATTGTGAGCACTCAAGATAAACAATATTTATGAAATGAATTGGTTAAACTAAGAAGATGTAGTCTCTTCTATATTCTAAATAATAGACTTGAGAAGATTTAGATATATTGATGGGGTTGAGCATCCCAGGGTTGACACGTGAAACAAGAAAGTTATGTGTCAGGGTCCACCGAGTCTGAACGACTCTCTCGAACTCCCGAGACCTCCTCGGGAGGACAGACTCTCGAGACCCCCTTGGAAGAGCAGACTCTCGAGACCTCCTCCAGAGGGCAAACTCCCAGACCTCCTCGGAAAGGCAGGCTCCCGAGACCACCTCGGAGGGCAAATCTCCCAAGACCCCCTCGGTAAAGCGGAGTCCAAAAAGTCATAGACCTGATAGCCCGACTCCAATAACCGTTACTTTGTCCTGTTCAGGAAAGGTTGCAGATAATTATTGTCATTTATATGCGACAATTAAGGCTCAATAATCGCGGGAGCTGTTACCTAAGAGCTATCAGATAACCGACAAGTACAGAACATGGAGATACTTGCGACCAAGCCTACAGGTATATAAGGTACTCCAACGCCCTAGGTAAGGGGTTACGTGTTGGGACCTTTCCGTTTAGCTAGAGGGGGAGGGTGAATAACAACTTTTCGATTTTCTTCCTACACGTTGTTAGTGCGCAAGCGGAAATACAATTAAACTAACAACTAAGAAGACAAACAAATTTACGTGGTTCGGAGATGAAGCTCCTACTCTACGACTGTCCATAAGGTGGACGATCCCCATCCGTCAGTGGATGACTCCCCGGAAGACCTCCGGCTAGCTCGTGTAGCTCCTTGTGGGTGGAGAAACCTCGCCACAACCCGCAACACCTTCCTGAGGTCTTAGACTACTAATTGGCCTTTAACCAAAGCCAATTTCGTCAAGAACTCTCAATCAAAACCAAGCCCCTTTAAATAATGCTCTTGGTTGAAATGACCGTTACCAGTCGACTGACCCTGAGACAGTCGACTGGTCCCACTTAAATTCAAACGTTACAGCCCAACATTCGAATTTCTGCTACCATCAGTTGACTGGTCCAGGATTAGTCGACTGATCTTTTTGTGAACTTCATCAGTTAACTGATCCACCACCAATCGACTGGTCCACCCGTAAACCTAAGGTTTCCCTCCCTGAGTACAGTTCTCTCAGCACTTGAACCTTAGGATTTCCTGAGTACAATTCCCTCAGCACTCGAACCCTCACGACTCAGTCGATTCTTCATCCAATAGCCTCGACCTGTTGCCTTCAAGTCCTCTTCGACTTTGGCTCTCGTCCCTTAGATGCATGTAAGCCTGCGGCTCGTCTCCCATGCCATCCTCCACGTATGTCCACGGTGTTGGAAACCGGATGGCTAGAGAGGGGGGGGTGAATATAGCCAATCACTTGGACTTTAAACACTTATGAATTTCTGCAACTCAAAGATCAGTAGCACAGTGGAAAGAGTAGAAAACAAAGTGTGCAGAAAACTAAAACGAAAGCAAATCAACACAACTAGCAAGATCGCTAACAAGGAGGGTTTACAAGGTTCGGGGATAACTTGCCCCTACTCCTTGGCGTGCCTGTAAGGTGGGCGATCCCTTGATCGTCGGCAGATCAAGCCCCGGTGAACACCGGATAGAAAGCAACCTCCTTCTCGGTGGAGAAACCTCTCCACAGCGTTTCAATCAAAGATATAGGTTTAAGCACAATGAAACACAAGGAAAATTTTACTTAGCACTTAGCAAGGACAAGAACACAGCAAGCTTCCTCCTGAGCTCCACCCATCGACGATCTCACGCAAGAACCCTTTCTCCGTGTCTTCTTGCTGTTGGACTCGAAGCCTCTTGTTCCTTCCTCCAAGTGCTCAGGTAGAGAACGGTTGCTTCTCAGATTTCAGTTGGTTGCACAAGATGGAACTTCAGAACATGCAAGCAAGTTGTAGAGAACTCAAAGGTGCAGCCAGAACTCAAGCCCCACAGCTGTTCGCAAGAACTTCTCCTTCAACGAAGCCTTCTCCACCAAGCATTAGGCGACACCATCCCTGCAGCCACCAGCTGCTCACCTGCCAACGCCAGCTACTACTGAGCTCTCCCTGGACTCCCTGAGCTTCCCTCAGCCAAGCTCCAGTCTCAGCTCTGTTGATGCAGTCTGGCCCGATTGTTGTTTTGGTGTTGACAACGATTTAAGTTTGGTTGAGTGAATTTGGGTTAAGTCTTGGTCGGGGACTGGGTTTGAAATCCCGGTGAGTGAAGCCGGGTCCTGGTGAGTGAAGCCAGGTGTTGAAAAGTCCTAATTCGGAAGAGGTGGGTGAAAAGTCCTAGCTTGGAGGGCTAGGTGAAAAGTCCTAACTTGGAGAGTTAGGTGCAAATTCCCATCTTGGAGAATTAGGTGAAAAAGTCCTGGCTTGGAGAGTCAGGTCCTAGCTTGGAGGGCTAGGTGTTGGAAAAGTCCTAATTCAGAAGGGTTGGGTGAAAAATCCTAGCTTGGAGGGCTAGGTGAAAAGTCCTAACTTGGAGGGTTAGGTGAAAATTCCCATCCTGGAGAATTAGGTGAAAAAGTCCTGGCTTGGAGGGTCAGGTGCCTAGCTTGGAGGGCTAGGTTGGATGATGTTCTAACTCGGAAGAGTTAGGTGAAAAGTCCTAGCTTGGAGGGCTAGGTGAAAAGTCCTAGCTTGGAGGGCTAGGTGAAAAGTCCTAACTTGGAGGGTTAGGTGCAAATTCCCAACTTGGAGAGTTAGATGGAAAAATCCTTAGCTTGGAGGGCTAAGGTGGATGAATTCCTAGCTTGGAGGGCTAGGGTTGAGTCACTGGATCGGTCTGGTGACCGATCAGGGACATTGGCACGCTGCTCCTTAGTGGATCGGTCTGGTGACCGATCCAGCTATGTCTGATCGGACTGGTGACCGATCAGGGAGCGCACAGTGAGATTGGGAATCTACTGTGTGGCTCCTGATCGGACCGGTGACCGATCAGGGAGCAGGCTGCTTCCTTGCTGTCTTGCTCCTGATCGGTCTGGTGACCGATCAGGGAGCAAACGGTGAGTGAGTTCCCTTGCTAATCAAAGTCTTGGATCGGTCCGGTGACCGATCAGGGATCTTGGATTTGATTAAAAAATAACTGTTCATCTGCCCTGATCGATCTGGGTGACCGATCAGGATCCATTCTGATCGGTCTGGTGACCGATCAGGCGTGTATAGCTGCGAGAGCTGGGAATCCCAGCGAAGCAGTGGATCGATCTGGTGACTGATCCACACACCCTGGATCAGTCCGGTGACCGATCACTTTAATTCAAATTTCACTGTCAAACGTGGTCAGAGCGTCTGATCGTATCTGATTTGCTGATGTATGTTTCTGATATTTGATATGCTGCTTGATTTGCTGCTCTAATGCTCTGATTGAGTTTCAGGTGACAGGGGAGGATTCAAACACTCAAGGAGAAGTCAAAGAGTGCTTTCCTTGGAGCAGGTTTGTCTCTTTCTCATCTCAGGTTGCAACGGCGAGCTGCAGACTGGAGCTGAGACTGGAGCTTGACTGAGGGGAGCTCAGTGAGTCCAGAGATAGCTCAGTAGAGGCTGGCATTGGCAGATGAGTAGCTGGGAGCTACAGAGATGTTGTCACTTGTCGCTTGGCGGAGAAACAAAAAGGAACGCGAGAAGGAGAGTTTGTAAGCAGTTCTTCAGTTTTTCGTGCTCTTGAGTTCCTGTGTGACAAGCTTGCTGTTCTTGAGTTCTTCAACCATTCTAAGCAAGCTATTGAGGAGCAATCATCATACTTGAGCGCTTGAAGGAGAAAACAAGAGGCTTGGAGTCCGACAGTGGGAAGACACAGAGCTGGGGTCTGCGTGAGATCGCCACTGGGTGGAGCTCAGGGAAGCATGCTGTGTTTTGTCCTTGCTAAGTGTTTGAGTAAGATCCTTCTTGTTGTTGTTTCATTGTGCTCATTCTATATCATTGTTTGAAACACACTGTGGGGAGGTTTCTCCACCGAGAAGGAGGTTACTTCATATCCGGTGTTAACCGGGGCTTGATCTGCCGACGATCAAGGGATCGCCCACCTCAAGGGCACGCCAAGGAGTAGGGGCAAGTTATCCCCGAACCTTGTAAACCCTCCTTGTTAGTGATCTTGCTAGTCGTGTTTGTTTTGCTTTCGTTTTGTTTTTCTGCACACTCTGTTTTCTACTCTTTCCGCTGTGCTACTGATATTTGAGTTGCAGAAATCGTGATAAGTTTCGAAGGAGAAAGTGGTTGTCTATATTCACCCCCCCTCTATAGCCATCTCGTTCCCAACAAAG
>JAGFNQ010005524.1:87312-124972 GCA_024364735.1 Boesenbergia rotunda
ATTTTAGCATAATTTTAGATCTTAAAAACATGGTGGCCGAAACCTTTAAACATAAAGTTCTTGGTTTTCTTTCCTTTCAACATCAATCCAAAAACTATCCAATATATCATGCTAAAAATCATAAAATCATAGGGAACTATTATACCACAGTGAGGGAGTCTTACCTTGGGTTTCTTGATTTTTCAAACCTTGGAAGAGAAGAAAATGGTAAGATCTTTGGACCCTTGAACACCCTTGTCCTTGTATCATTGGAAGAGACTTTAGATCTAGGAGATGGAACCTTGGTGGAAGCTTTCCAAGGGAAAACTCCCTTGGAGGTGTTCGGCTAGAATGAGGGAGGAGGAGAGTTTCGAAATGCAAATTGAAGGAAGGAGAAAGAATCTCCCAAACCCCCCTATTTATCATCCATTAAAGAGGTAAATGAAGAGTCTCTCCATGACTCTTCATCTTCTCCTCAATCTTACCTTATATCCACTTCATTTCTCATAGAAATCCCTTTCTAGGTGAGTTGGTTAAGGCTTACATGGTTGTACAAGAGGTCCAAGGTTCATCCTTGGCTCATGCACCTTTATTTTTATTTTATTTTTATTTTATTTATTTTATTATCTTTATTTCCTAAATTCCGAAAATCCCCCTAAAATCACCCATAATTATGCCAATATTCCTAAATAAAATTCTTTTATATTTATATTAATTTTACCTAATTTATATTAATTTTACCTAATTAATACTCATTTTTGGAGCCCATTTAAAGCTCATTGGTACTTAGTTTTTCTCAATTTACATGAGAAAACATGGATTTCTAGGCCCAATTTTACATAATCATTTCTAGGCCCCTCGAAAAATTATCTAAACATGCTCAATATTTTAAGAAAATATTAAGAGAATTTTCCGGGTCGTTACAATCCCCCATACCTCGTGAAAGTTCGTCCTCGAACTTAGAATAATTCCGGGTACTTGCGCCTCATCTCGTCCTCGCGGTCCCAGGTAGCTTCTTCGAACCGCTGACTTTGCCATAAGACCTTGACTAAGGGCACTTCCTTACTCCTCAGCTTCTTGATTTCCCTATCCAAAATCTAGATGGGTCTGCTCTCATAGCTTAGGTCCTCTTGCACTTGCACCGTCTGTGGTTCGATCACTTGGTCCATATTTGGGATACACTTTTTCAGCTGGGACACATGGAATACGTTATGGATAGCTGACATCTCTGGAGGCAGCTCCAGCTCATATGCCACCTTACCGACTCTTTTCAGAATCAGGTACGGTCCCACATAGCGCAGACTTAATTTTCCTTTCTTCCCAAATCTGGTCACTCCCTTCATAGGAGCCACTTTGAGAAATACCTAATCTCCAACATTAAACTCCAGGGGTCTACGCCGGACATCGGCATAACTCTTCCTGGTCGCTGATGTTCTGCCTTTACTTGCTGGCAGGTTAGGCATGTACCAACATGCTGCGCCACATCTCTCTTCATGTCGGACCACCAGAATTTCTCCTTCAGGTCTTGATTCATTTTGGTGGATCCCGGGCGCATCGAATAAGGGAAAATTCTTCCACTCAAGGAAACGATAATATTACTAACATGATTATGTGTACTTTATTCACGGCTTCTTAATTGCTCATATCCTTGATGATATAAGTGACATACATGATTGTCATAATTGAGCTAGTGTCATTAATAGCCCTATAATGTAATTATATGCATCATAATTATATACTTATTATAATTATGGGTAAACATAATAATAGTATGGTTCCGAAATATTAGTTCACAACATGAGCTAGGAATTATATTAGTTAATGGTTATTATATGATAAGTGGGATCATATTTATTATATTACCATAAAATAACTTAAGGTAATCTTATATATTATATATAAGATAATAGTGAAACATAGTTGATAATACTAATATTTATAGTTAGTATAAAAATATAGTGGACACATAATCTATAATAGGTGTTAATATAATTAGGACACTACCCTATGCGTATCATTTTAGGTTATACCGTATGACTTATACCATTAACTATATTAGTATTAGTATAATGGAACTAACACTATACGCTAACATAGGTGAGAGTGTTATAATCTTATGTATGTAGGCTATCATATAATTCACTACCTGAGACTATACTATAGGTTATATATATATAATATCATAAATTATAGTTATTTATCATATAAATTATAAGTATAATACCTATAATTTGCTTATGGAATAATATGTATAGGTGATAACTTATAGGTTGAGATGATACATGTCAACCTGTATGTAGGCTCATATTAAGAACCTATATGATAGGTGAATTGTGACAATACTTATATGATAAGGAATTAGTATAGTTATATTTATAATAATCTTATATTAGTACACACTCTCATATTATTATCATATGCTTTATATAATATAATATAATTATATTATATGATGGATAACTCACTTAATGTACAGGTTATATAACATTATGTTAACACTAAGTTCACCTTACTTACTAATATTATGATGGTGCTCAGTTAATACCATGTTTATGAACATAAGGTTTTCTTTGGAGTCACGCTTATGACTAATTGTATTATGACTAACTTAGACCTAATGTATAGAATACTTATACATGATTGTCTTATGATGTGACTTAAGATAAGTTATGATATAAGGTATCTTGGGCATCAGGTCGGCCGATGAAGTAGTCTCATTAATTCTATTACTCTGCCTTCTAGTCATACTTCCCTTCATAAAGGTCAAGTATGGATAATATGAGTTATTGCTATTCCTACCCCCATACTAAATTCTAAACTATTTGATCTTCATAAATAAAACAATAGAAAATAACGTTCATATGTACATATGTACATATTTTGCAAATAAAATATGCAAATACTTTCCATCATCTATCGTAAGGTATCATTCGTTCTTGCATATTCTAGAATCATGAAGTATCCTAGAAGTGCTTAATATCATAAGATATGCAGAAAGGTACTTACTTGGAAGCTGCAGGAAGAGGGCTTGATGTGTGTGTAGTGAGATGGTTATTGCTCTGATACCAACCTGTAACGCCCGCTTTTTTTTTTCCTAAGCGGCGTTACGTTAACATGCTTAGGGCATGTAGACATCATAAGGCAGCGGAATAACTTAACTTATACATGCCCTGTTACCATTCTTAACTTATTGACATGGGAACCTTAGCATATTAACTTTGAACTTAAGCATCATATCATGTCTCACATAACATCATATCATAAGGTTCCATAAGTCATTATTCAAACATATAAGTAAACATATAGTTTCCTGGGCCAAGTCACTACGACACACATGCGTTCTTACCCTCCTGCTGCTTCCTTCATTGTCCCCTTGAATGATCTGCGGTATAAGGAAATAAGACTATAAGCACACAGGCTTAGTAAGACTCTTTCCTACTCACAAAACCATTCATCATTCATCATCTCATAATGAGCACATAAAACATTAACATACTTGGTGCTCTACTTAGAACATAACATCTTACGTCACTTGTCGTATACATAGCATGGCATGAACATAATCATAGTAACATTCTAAGCATGGCATGATACATGGCATAAACATAAACATCATAAACATTCTAAGCATGGCATAATTCATGGCATAAACATAAACATCATAGACATTCTAAGCATGGCATAATTCATGGCATAATTCATAAACATAGTGAACATAATTCATGGCATGGATCATAAACATAGTGAACATTCTAAGCATGGCATAATTCATGGCATAAAACCTATCATAGCATATGAACATCTTCCTAACATAATCATGGCATAGATCATTCATTCTCATGCATACTTCTTAACATGTAACGTAAGCATAAAATCTTATCATTATAGCATAATGCATAACATGAATGGATGCATGAGTGGAATGCATATACATAAGGGATGCTTAACTTTTAAAACATACTTTTAAATGCTTAAACATAATCATCATACATCATTTGAGGTCCCCGGCTTGTACCACATACATACATCATAGCGCGCATCCCTAGCAAGTCCGAGGTCGCGAGCCCCAACCTACTAGGGTAAGGACAGCATAGTCGGTAGTCCCCAAACCGAGGCGTTCTTAAGGTGCCCATCCCTGTTACCCAGCTCCGGTAGGACCAGAACCGTGGACAGCTTCGGTAGTCCAAAACCGGGGCGTTCTTAAGGTGCCCATCCCTTGGACCCATACTTCGGTCCGGTACAAGCCCATACATAAAGTAAAATACTTTTCATGTGTCATCATTCATCATTCATTCATAGCATACTTAACATAGCATAACTTGTTACGGCTCGGCCCGTCTACCGGCCCATTTACCGGTCCTCTCGACCGTCGTACCGTCAACCATTGACCGTGCCGTTTAGCATATTTATGCCTTAAAGACATAAGCATCATCTTTCATTCATCATACTTGTCGTTCATCATTTTCATTCTTAGACATGGCATATGTACACATCATTCATAGAGCATGGCATACATTCGTATTATCCTAAAACATGGCATATCATTCATAAACATGGCATATCATTCGTAAACATGGCATATCATTCGTACATGGCATATCATGCATAAACATAGCATATCATTCGTAAACATGGCATATCATTCGTAAACATGGCATATCATTCGTAAACATGGCATATCATTCATAAAACACAAATCACATCTTACCATAGGGCCATTGGGACCCTTACTTGAAATAAATCTTAACTTTTACCCTATTAACCCTTCATGGCTGAAACTTGTGGAGTCCCAAGGCCATGTGAAAATTCACATAATCACCTTCCATCATCCTTATATCATGGCAACACATAAACATATGCTTGAAGTTAAAGACTCAACCCTAACCCTTGGGTCCTTGGGGTTGGCCGAACCATATGGGGCCTCTAGGGTACCCCAAAAATTCCCAAAAATTATACCTAATCTCTACACATCATAAGGGAACATTAAGTAATATTATCATGATTTTTAGCTTAATTATAGACCTTTAAAACATGGTGGCCAAAACCCTTAAACTCAGGGTTCTTAGTTTTTGTTTCTTTCATGTTGGCCTAAACCCTAGGGTGTCCTAGGGTACTCCAAAAATTCCCAAAAATTATACTTAACTTCTAAACATCATAAGGGAACATTAAATAGCATTATACAGATTTTTAGCATAATTTTAGATCTTAAAAACATGGTGGCCGAAACCTTTAAACATAAAGTTCTTGGTTTTCTTTCCTTTCAACATCAAATCCAAAAACTATCCAATATATCATGCTAAAAATCATAAAAATCATAGGGAACTATTATACCACAGGTGAGGGAGTCTTACCTTGGGTTTCTTGATTTTTCAAACCTTGGAAGAGAAGAAAATGGTAAGATCTTTGGACCCTTGAACACCCTTGTCCTTGTATCATTGGAAGAGACTTTAGATCTAGGAGATGGAACCTTGGTGGAAGCTTTTCCAAGGGAAAACTCCCTTGGAGGTGTTCGGCTAGAATGAGGGAGGAGGAGAGTTTCGAAATGCAAATTGAAGGAAGGAGAAAGAATCTCCCAAACCCCCCTATTTATCATCCATTAAAGAGGTAAATGAAGAGTCTCTCCATGACTCTTCATCTTCTCCTCAATCTTACCTTATATCCACTTCATTTTCTCATAGAAATCCCTTTCTAGGTGAGTTGGTTAAGGCTTACATGGTTGTACAAGAGGTCCAAGGTTCAATCCTTGGCTCATGCACCTTTATTTTTATTTTATTTTTATTTCATTTATTTTATTATCTTTATTTCCTAAATTCCGAAAATCCCCCTAAAATCACCCATAATTATGCCAATATTCCTAAATAAAATTCTTTTATATTTATATTAATTTTACCTAATTTATATTAATTTTACCTAATTAATACTCATTTTTGGAGCCCATTTAAAGCTCATTGGTACTTAGTTTTTCTCAATTTACATGAGAAAACATGGATTTCTAGGCCCAATTTTACATAATCATTTCTAGGCCCCTCGAAAAATTATCTAAACATGCTCAATATTTTAAGAAAATATTAAGAGAATTTTCCGGGTCGTTACAGGTCGTCCGCGTTGATTCCTTCCGGAACAAGTTTTGCATCGTCTATGGGAAAATCATAAATCAAAGCACTAGAAGGATCATCAATGGTAGAGCCGGAGGGACAACCCATCATTCTGAAGAAAGAAGAATTGGATCACCTTATGGCCAACGCTGTCAAAAGAGCGCTCGAACAGCACCAAATTAAGCAAGCCACCTCACGACGAGTGGCTTCTGGGCAGGGGAGATCCCCAGGATCTGCACCTCGCATCCCCAACATCGGAGATCTGTCTCACCACCGGTGGGACACGCCGAGCAATTCCTGTGCACAGGTTAGATTCCCTGGGAGACTTGGAGAAGGTCAACTCTGTAGCCTCAAGCACCCTAAGGCAGGAAGAAGGACTGGGGAAGAGAGAGGAACCTAAAGCCTTCCCGATGGCACCCTCTACTCCTTTCTCATTGGAGATTGTGGAAGATCCCATGCCGAAGCAGTTCTGGGGACCTGGAATTGCTGACTACGATGGGAAGATAAATCCAGAGGATCACGTCTGTAAATTCCAGAGTGCGACCTTTTGCACCAGTACACAGATGGTGTTAAGTGCAGAGTGTTCTTGAACACTCTATCGGGAGCCGCTCAAAGATGGTTCCAGAGACTGCCGCAGGGTTCTATAAACTCTTTTCTGGAGTTTAGAACCGCATTCTTACATCACTTTGCAAGCAGCCGTCGCTATCAGAAGACGGCGTTGAATCTTTTCGCCCTCAAGCAGAAGGCGAAAGAACCTATGAAGGATTATATACAGAGGTTCAATTGGGTGGCCCAAAATGTGTCAACCGCAACCTCGGAGATCCTTGTCAGCGCCTTCACATAAGGCCTCTTCGAAGGGGACTTCTTCCGATCACTGGTGAAGAAGCCGCCCACCAGTTTCGACGACTTGCTGGGGTGCTCCGTCAAGCACATCAATGTTGAGGAAGTGCAGCATGCCCGCCGTAAAGAGCCAGCGAGGGCTCCTGCACAAACCACTGTCCGGTCGGAGAGAAAGGAACTGATAGGACCTTGGCGTTTGGCTAGAGGGGGGTGAATAGCTTTTCTTTAATTGTTGTCTACAAGAATGTTAGCTTAAGCACAAAAGCAATAATAGATAAAATCAATTAACAAAGAAAGCAATGTTTGTTGGGAGCTTGTCGTTTTGCTAGAGGGGGGGTGAATAGCTTCTTTTCGATTTTTCTTCCTACAAATGTTAGTGCGCAAGCGGAATAACAAAAAATAAAACTAACAACTAAGAAAGACACACCGATTTACGTGGTTCGGAGATAAAGCTCCTACTCCACGGTTGCCCGTAAGGTGGACTATCCCAATCCTTCGGTGGATGATTCCCCGAAGCACCTTTGGCTAGCTCTTGTCGCTCCTTGTGGGTGGAGAAACCTTGCCACAAACATTGACAACCTCTAAGCACTTGTAGGCTACTAACAGGCTTTGACCAAGCTTGTTTCGCCAAGAAGAAGTAGCCAAACACGAGCTCTCTTAAATAGAGCTCGATACTGTTTTGACCGTTACCAGTCGTCTGCCCCTGGGGCAGTCGACTGGTCTTCGCGAATTTAAATGTCACCGCTTGACGATTCGCATTCTGGTCGACACCAGTCGACCGCATCAGTCCACTAGTCCTCCACCAGTCAACTGATCTCTCTGTACTCTATCCCAGTCAACTAATCAAGCATCAGTTGACTGCAACCTAAGGTTTCCCTTCCTGAGTACAATTCTCTCAGCACTCAAACCCTATGATTTCCCTTCCCGAGTACAATTCTCTCAGCAATCGAATTCTCACGACTTAGTTGACTCTTTATTCCGCAGCCTCGACCTATTGCCTTCAAGCCCTCTTCGACTTTGGCTCTCGTCCCTCGGATGCATGCAAGCCCGCGGCTTGTCTCCCATGCCACCCTTCACATATGCCTCGAAGTCCGCTTCCCTCAGCTCATTGTCCCTGCCCCAGCAACCTCGATCTGTTGCCTTCAAGCCCTCTTCGACTTTGGCTCTCGTCCCTCGAATGCATGCAAACCCACGACCTGTCTCCCATGCCATCCTTCACATATGCCTCGAAGTCCGCTTCTCTCGGCTCATCGTCTCTGCTTTGTCCACGGTCCCTCGGATGCATACAAGCCCATGGCTTGTCTCCACACACCATCCTTCACCGGATCTGAAGACGTCCAACTAAGTCTATGTATATCCTGCAAACCTGCATACTCACATACACATATTAGATCAACATGAAACTCTAACTTAATCATATTGACACACACATCAAAATCCATGATCTACCCAATCACACTTGGGTCGATTGCACCAACAATGCTAACTCCCTTGATTTACTTGGTATCCACCTCCTAGAGGTGACTAATCCAAGGATCCACACCACACAATCAAGCTTCACTATGATCTTCTCCTTGAAGGTGGAGAAACTCTCACAAGATGCTCTCTTCCTCTTTTACAAGATGAGATTTAGAGTATGAGAAAGAGAATAGGCTATGGAAGCTTTAGACACTTAGAATAGGATTTAGTAATCAAGAACCGTAACCTATTCATGCCCCAAAGCCTCCTCTTAAATAGAGGAGAGAGTTGTTATCCAAACAGCTCAGCCCCGACATCAGTCGACTGCCCCCAGGACCAGTCGACTGATGCCCAGCCAACGGCTAGCCTAACTGTTAGTATTATGAGAGAAGTGTCCTAAGGCAATCGCCTTATGATTGTAAATATTTATTTTAATAAATGAAAATTCACTATTTGAGTATACATATTGGTGTATTTGATTGGGATCTTAAACTCATCTACTGAATGTCCGCAATACAATTCACAGCATAAGAGAATTTGTGATGGGATCACAACTAGTGATTATCTCTACATGTGCAATTGTGAAGTATTGAAAATATCCCTAGTCGATGAATTGATAAAAACGGACACTATCAATTCTGTTGAGACTAGCATGGGTTATTCTCTAATCAGCTGATTCTCACTGGCTGGTGACATTGGGATGTCCGGAGATAAACATGGATGCTAGTTAAGGGAACTAGTTCATTGGAGTGACTAGTTGTAAAACTTCATATGGTAATCTACATATAGATATGTCGATGAAGTTCTTACTGCAGCTTAAGTGCGATGTTCCTTTGACTTGCGGTGTTCAAGTCATCTTGGTCATGGAGACTTATACTTTAACATCTTAAGCATGCATCTCCAAGGAGGTGTGGACCCAGGATGATTGGGTATAAGTCGAAGTGCCCGAAGATGTTTGAACAGCCTACAAAGGATTCACCACTCCTTGCGAGGAGATGTATACCCAGGCCTATCGTCGGATTGTTACTCAAAGCCTCTGGCCAGAGCATATCATGTTTAGAGTATGAGTCTCTTAAATACATGAGAGTAATTAGAAATCCAAAGGACGAGAAAGACACTACTTGGGCTAGGTGTGACGTAGTCAGCCTAGTGGGGACTGACACAAATAGACCGTGTCCTGAACCAAGTGGGTATAAGATGGTGAAGGGAATGAGGCACGATTCATTAGAGCTGCTGAAGGGTTTCAGAATTACTTCTGAGGTCAAACCGTTGATCTTTCGATTAATTGGGGGTCATGATGTACTACTAGGTGCCACTCATGATCGTTCTATAATTGGTTGATTATAGACGGCCAACATAAATCGAAAGCCTATTTAGTCACACGCACTATGAGTAATTCGAGGGATTTAAAATGAGTTGAAAATTAGATTTTCCAATCAAGAGAAATAAGTCGAATCTGAGTTAATCAGAGACGCAACGAAAACTTAAAATGGTTAAGTCTTTTGAAGACTTATTGGGCGAATTAAATGAGTTTAATTCGCGAACGGTTTGGCTCTGTTTGGTCGGCCAAAGAGGGTGCCAAACCCCTTTGGTTTGGCCGGCCACAACATTGGAGAGAAACCAATTTAATTGGTTTAATTAATAAAATAAATCTAGCACGATTTGTTTTATAAATTATGGATAAATAAATTTGTATAAAGAAATTTATATAAATAAATTTATAGAAATTTATTCTTTTTTATGGAAATTAAAATGATCCATGGAATGATTTATTTTAATTTTATAAAATCAATTATGAATTGATTTTTCCATAATAAGAAAGTTTATAAATTTCTTGTAAAATTTATTCCATAATTAAAGGAGAGAAGTATTTGTTTTATTATAAAGTTAGTTATAATAAAACTAGGCATAACGGAATAATTCATAAGAAACTTTATAAGATAAATTTCTTATGAAAACTAATTCCGTTAATTCCGTTAAAAGAGAGACTTGGCAAGGGAGAGGCTACTATATAAAGGAACCAAAGGCAAGCCTTGAATTCCAATCAATTGAGTGATCAAGAGATTAGTAGCTCCCTCTCTCTTTCTCTCTTATTCTCTTCTCCCTTCCCCTTAGGGCCGGCGCCCACATCCCCTCCTCCTAGGGCCGGCGCCCAAGCTCCTCCACCTAGGGCCGGCGCCTCTTCCTCCAAGGGCCGGCGCAAGCAACCATCACCAAGAAGGAGCCAAAGAAGAAGAAGAAGAAGCGGATCGCATCTCCTTCCTTCCCGGAATTTAGATTCCGATTCTTGGTGGTTAGTTTCCTTTCTTCTCTCTTGATCTTCTAGTTGTGCCTTTAGAGAATCTAGTAGTTCTCGTCGGCACAAAACTCATGACTTTGCGAAGTCATCCCGAAGAGAACTCGGCGTGGACGCGAATAGAGGCGGAGCTTCCAAGGGACGCTACGGTTGGATCTCGTCCCTTACTTCGAGTTACGTGAGGTACTAAGTAAATTAGTTTACTTTTCCGCAAAGTTTTAATTTATGATCATGTCCACACATCATAAGGTTGCATGCTAGATACGTGGTTAAAATAATTTAAGAAATTATTTTATGCTAATTCTTCCGCTGCACGTAAAAATTTAACATTTTACGAACCCGTATCCTTGTCAACATGCACCCGGTCCCAACAGTGGTATCAGAGCCGATTAGTGTTCGACATAATCATAAAATTATTTTGCGGAAAACTTTGTCATGATCTCAATTTTGGAAAATTTTTCAATTATGGAAACTTTCCAATTATAATAAATTTTAGATTTAGGAATTTCAATGTTTGGAAATCCTCATGAAATTTCGCAAACGTTTGAAATTTCCTAGTTTATGAAATTTTATGATAATTGTGAAAACTTCCCATCCTTGGAAACTTTCCAATTTTGGAAAATTTTCTATTTTAGAAATTTTCCAATTTTGGAAATATGTAAGTTTTCTTTGTACCAGAAAATTACAACCATTCTGAAAACCTATTATGAAATCTCGCAATTTTGGGCACTTTCTTTTGAGAAAGTCTAGACAAATTTATGGATAATTAGTTGACAATTTCAAATTCGAATTAGCTTTAAATTATTAACAAAATTCTTTATTTTGGATTGAGCCTCAAGGAGCCGTCCAATTTAAAGTTAGTTGTTGTAATTTAATTTCCCAATTTTAAATGAAATTGTCATGTTTGATTTGGTTGCGTTTCCGAAACGGACCAAATTGAATTTACGACAAATTTCTTTTCTTTGGGTATCTGAGCCTCGGGGAGCCACCCTTAGAAAACAATTTGTTGTAATTAATTAAATCCATGAATAAAATATGATTTAAGAGGTGATGCTCTTACATATTGTTGTCTCCAAAATTAATTAGGAAATGGTTTCCTATAGAGTTTTCTTAATTGAGATTTTCATGAAAATAATATGTCGTTGAATTAAAGGAATTGTCTCTTAATTTAATAAGATTTGATTTAGAGAAATCAAAGTCTTAAACATATTATTTCCGAAATTGATTATGACAATTTAGGAAATTGTTTCCCAAAACAAATTCCTTTAATAAAGTATGAAGTTACAATTAGGAAATCCGGTTCCTAATTCAATTAATGAGACTTGATAAATTAAGTCATATACATACTTTATTAAGGAAATCGTTAGTCATGACATAATTATATGTCATGAATGTGCATTAAAAGGAAAGGATGAGACCCAAAACCCCTTACGAAATATTAAGGCCAACACCTTCTATTAATATGGTTAGAATCGGTGTTTTGTTTCTAGTTTGGGTTAATGGACACATCCATGTTGGTGCAATCTTGTTTAGGTCAGGGGTGACCTAGTTTGACTGAGCTCGGGTGAGCTTAGGTCTGTGGGAGATTGTTGGTGCAATCTTGTTTAGGTCAGGGTTGACCTAGTTTGACTAAGCTCGGGTGAGCTTAGGTCTGGTAAGCTTGGAAAGCTTATGGAATGGTCGTATGTTTCGATGTTTGATAATGATGTTTGAGTGGTCGTGATGTGTGAGTCAAGTGGGTCAAGGTTGACTGGAGGCTTGACTGGGAAAGACCTAGTGGGACTAGGCAGGTGAAGTCCAGCTGGATCGGGAAGATCGCAGGCTGGCAAGGGAAAAGACCTAGTGGGACTAGGCACACCTAGTGGGACTAGGTGAAGTCCAGGTAGATTGGGGAGATCATACGCTGGCATGGCAAAAGACCTAGTGGGACTAGGCACACCTAGTGGGACTAGGTGAAGTCCAGGTAGATCGGGGAGATCGCACGCTAGCATGAGAAATGACCTAGTGGGACTAGGCACACCTAGTGGGATTAGGTGAAGTCTAGGTGGATCGGGGAGATCGTACGCTGGCATGGGAAAAGACCTAGTGGGACTAGGTGAAGTCCAGATGGATCGGGGAGATCGCATACTGGCAAGGTGGAAGTCTACCGAGAGACTAGACCTAACTCGAGGGTTAGGCGAATCTGGTTGGGAACCAGGTTAAGTCCGAGCTGGGAGCTAGGCAGTAGAAATCCAGGTTAGTCAACGGGGTTGACTGAACACTTGGTAGGGGATCCTAGACTTGTGGAAACAAGTTAGGTTGGACTCAATCGATTGGGTAATCAATTGAGTGAATCGATCAGTGGATCGATTAAGGAAGTTTGCGTGAGAGGACAGAGGGTGGCTGAATCGATTGGGTAATCGATTCAGCCTTCCCTCAATCGATTGGGTAATCGATTAAGGTGTCTCTTGATCGATTGGGGTAATCGATCACAGAGTTTGCGCGAGAGAACAGAGAAGCTCTGAATCGATTGGGTAATCGATTCAGGGCACGGGTAATCGATTGGCTAATCGATTACCATTCGAAAACTAGCCGTTGAACGGCTAAATCCTACATGGTAATCGATTGGGTAATCGATTACCAAACCCTAGGCGTCGGGTATAAGGACTTTCGCGCAGGTTTGAAGCCGAGGTTCTTCTCCTCTTCTTCTCCAACTTCATTGCTATTTCAAAGGAAGCCTTGGAGCTTAGTGCTGCTGCATTTCCAAGGTCCAAGAGGCAATCACAAGCTTGAAGATAGCAAGGAAAGCAAAGTGTGAACTTATTTGTAAATCTTGTAAGATTTTATATTGTATTTGCTTTGTTCTTGTTGTATCTTTGTAACAAGCTTGTAAGAGGTTTCTCCACCTCAAGAAGGAGACTTTCATAGTGCATGAGAGTGTGAGGAGAGTGGATCCTTGGATTAGTCACCCGGCCGGGGTGGATACCAAGTAAAATCCAAGTGTTAGCGATTGCTTGAAGTCTTCCGCCGCGACAAATCATCTACAAGCGAATCGGAGCTAATCACCCCCCCTCTAGCTCGCCAATCGGTCCCAACAAGTGGTATCAGAGCAAGGTTCTCTTATTTGGACTCATCGCCTAGAGGGCAAGAGCTAGAGGAAGAAGAAAAAGTTGGAAGAAACCCTAATTTCAAGAAGTCATCATCAAAAGGGTTCAACTTCAAAAATGGAGCTTGGCTATGACACAAGGGCACCTCCACCATTCGACAAAACGAATTTTGATCTTTGGAAGTCAAAGATCGAAAATTATTTCATGATGGAGATAGAGCAATGGTTTGCTCTAATGGAGGGTTTTGAAGCTCCAACAAGCTCAAAAGGAAAGCTCCTTAAGAAAAGTAAATGGAATGAGGAGCAAATCAAGAGATGCGAGGCCAACTACAAAATGACCAAGCTATTGGTCAATCTTTTGCCAAGCACTATCTTGGACAAGATTGGAGAATTTCAAGACGCCAAAGAGCTATGGAGCAAATTGGCAATACTTCATGAAGTTCCCTCCACTCTACCAAATCAAGACAAATTCGAAGAGGGAAATTCATCGGAGGAAGAAGATTCGGAAGTTGAGAGGTGCTCAACATCCGAAGATCAAGCTCAAGAAGCCTCCACCTCAAGGGTTGAAGAGGAGCAAGATGTGGCATTGGCATCGGATCAAAGAAAAGCGTCAACATCATCATCCGAGGTCAATGAGGAGAAAGAAGAAGTCTCCATCTCTAGGAATGAGGGGGAGCAAAGGCCATTCACTCCGGAAGAGGAAGAAGCTTCTACCTCCGGATCAAGTGAAGAGTCATGCAACACCCCTACAAGCAAAGGTATAGATATTTCAATTTGCAAAAATAAAAATCATATCATTTGTTTTGAGTGTAGGGAAAGAGGGCACTACAAAAGTAAGTGTCCAAAATTGGTCAAGAAGAAGGTGCAAGTGGCACCCAAGACCAAGGAGAAGCCAAAGGAGGTCGACCCCGTGATAAAGAAGGATAAGAAGCACATTGTGTGCTTCTTATGCAAAGAAAAGGGACATTATAAAAATCAATGTCCAAAGGGGAAGAATTCGACCAAGGCTAAAAGGAGGAGCTCAAGTCAAGGGGGAGCCTCCAAGAATAACACTAAGGTACCATTAGGTAATGGTACTTATTTTCATCATGATAATATGCATGCTAGAGATAACTATTATCATTTTAATGCTATTTATCATGAAAATAGGAGGTATAAAAAACCTAAGGAAAACTATAGAGCTTTCCATGCTAGGACTACCACCTCTAAGGATAGGGAACAAATTAGGAATTTTCAAGGTAGACCCACCCAATCCAAGGCTAAGAAAAATAATCACCAAGGCTATATCAGAAAACCAAGCCTTGAGGAGGTATTGATTGAAAATCAAGTTTTGAGGTCAAAACTTGATAAATTAGAAAAATCCCTCAAAAGAATAGAAAATCTATTTAAGGGATCTAAGGATCAAAACCTAGATTTAGGAAATCAAGGACCCTCTAGGAGCAAGAAAGGTTTGGGGTACAAACCTAAGACTAAGGATGATGGTCCATCCTATCATAGAGTTCCATATAAATATGGAACTAAATCTAGGTCTAGGAGTCAAGTTAAGGTCACAAGGGAAGCCATCCCTAGGGTTGACCAAGACAAGACAAAGGTGACTAAGTCTTCCGAAAAGCCTAGAAGAGTCACTAGGAAGGTATCAAGGGAAGTTATCCCTAATGAATACCTAGAACACCCAAGGAGCACCAATAGGTTTTGGGTTCCTAAGAGTGTGTTCGCCACACCCTAGATAGGTCTAAGGAGTGTCAACTCTAATTGGAAGGGTAGTTAACCTAACCTTGATGAAGTTGACACTTTGGGACATTTTCAAGGAGTCACTACCCTTGAAAATGAAGGATTCATTTTATTTACTCTAGGAGGAGTAAACTGGTGCCAAACTATATTTTTGAAGGTTAAACTTGATAAAGTTGGCACAACTAGGTTAGAATCCAAAGATAGGCCAAGTTGGGGAGTTTTGGCATTATCTTGGAAAATAGGGGCAAAAATAGAATTATCAATGGCTTAGCGATGAGTTATTGATACTTAGATAGGAAATCTAGGTATTTTCCTTTTTGCTATTATGCCATGTTTTGTCTGCCCTATCACATGCCATGACATCAGAATCCATATCTCATATTTTATTATGAAAATATTACGTGTCATGTCATTCATGTATCATTTAGCTATAATTTCTTTTGAAAAACCTAATATGATGCATGTCATAGTCATAATCATGCATTTAGTCAATTTTAATTGAAATTAAGGACATTGGCATTAATTGACATCCTAGGTGGATGATCAAGGTTTATAATGCCTAGGTAGAAATGCATGAACCCTTAGATTAGGGAGAACATGACTTTCACATCTCACTAAGACTATAAGGTGACTTGTGTGTGTTTTTGAGACACATTAGAACAAGTGAGATGTTAGGAAGATGAACAAAACTCAAAGTGTTGATTTATATGCATCCTATTGAGTTTTAGTATCATCAAATCATGAAGTTCAATGAACTCCAATCATTGGGAAAGCTAATGTACAAGTCATGTACACTTAGCCCAAGGAACATGGTTGGATATTGTTTTTGAAAAACATTTTACAACTATCTTGGAAAACCTTGGTGAAGACTATCTTTTGATAGCACTCATCATTGATGAAATGGATACAAAATAATGAAAAACATTGAAGTATTTCAATAGTTTCCAATTTTGTGTCAAATCTTTGAAAAAGGAGGTTATTTTCATAGAAAATTATTTTTCCGTGATAGTATATGGTATAAATAATGTCTACACAAAATTTTAGAATTTTTCAAATTTTGTAGAATTATTTAGGGGTTTCTGAATTTCGGATCTGAAATTGTTTTCAGATTTCAGAAACTCCCAATCGATCAGGTGATCGATTGGGACCATGGCCAATCGATTGGTCAATCGATTGGTCGATCCTTTTACGAGCACAGAAGCTCGGGTAGTCGATCTGGTGATCGATTACAGGTAGCTGTAATCGATCGGTTGATCGATTAAGGCAGGCCGTAATCGATTGGTTCCCAACACCAATCGATTGGTGAGACTGAAACTGTCTATTTTCAGTCTATTAACCCATTTTTTTGTAACCTACTAATCCCTAACCCCTTGAAATACTTTTATAAGTATATTTGGGTAAATTTCATTGTGAAATCAAAAAGGGAAATGGTTTGGTGAACATTTAAGGGTTAAGGAGAGATTTTGATTCAAGTTTTGAATCCCAAAATCTCAATAACCTCAAGTTGAGTTCTCCTAAAGATTTAGGAACTCAAAAACATTGTTGGTGCAATGATAGAGGTTTAGAGCATGTTTTGAGGGGGAGGTCTTCCTTAACAACATGTGGTTGAATTTTTATTTAAGGAGTAAGTGAATGAATGGAGATTGGGAATCTTCATGAGTGCTCATGGGTGAGCATGGGTTTAAATGAAAGGTATGGGACTTTCATTGGATTTGCCTTTGACCATATAGACTCTCGGGGAGAGGTTTGATGTGTGTCAAAGGGGGAGAAATATGGGAGAGATTGAAAGGCTAATAGGGATTAGTCTTTCTCAAACATATTGTCAAACAACAAAAAGGGGGAGATTGTTGGTGCAATCTTGTTTAGGTCAGGGGTGACCTAGTTTGACTGAGCTCGGGTGAGCTTAGGTCTGTGGGAGATTGTTGGTGCAATCTTGTTTAGGTCAGGGTTGACCTAGTTTGACTGAGCTCGGGTGAGCTTAGGTCTGGTAAGCTTGGAAAGCTTATGGAATGGTCGTATGTTTCGATGTTTGATAATGATGTTTGAGTGGTCGTGATGTGTGAGTCAAGTGGGTCAAGGTTGACTGGAGGCTTGACTGGGAAAGACCTAGTGGGACTAGGCAGGTGAAGTCCAGCTGGATCGGGAAGATCGCAGGCTAGCAAGGGAAAAGACCTAGTGGGACTAGGCACACCTAGTGGGACTAGGTGAAGTCCAGGTAGATCGGGGAGATCATACGCTGGCATGACAAAAGACCTAGTGGGACTAGGCACACCTAGTGGGACTAGGTGAAGTCCAGGTGGATCGGGGAGATGGTATGCTGGCATGGGAAAAGACCTAGTGGGACTAAGTGAAGTCCAGATGGATCGGGGAGATCGCATACTGCCAAGGTGGAAGTCTACCGAGAGACTAGACCTAACTCGAGGGTTAGGAGAATCTGGTTGGGAACCAGGTTAAGTCCGAGTTGGGAGCTAGGCAGTAGAAATCCAGGTTGGTCAACGTGGTTGACTGGACACTTGGTAGGGGATCCTAGACTTGTGGAAACAAGTTAGGTTGGACTCAATCGATTGGGTAATCGATTGAGTGAATCGATCAGTGGATCGATTAAGGAAGTTTGCGTGAGAGGACAGAGGGTGGCTGAATCGATTGGGTAATCGATTCAGCCTTCCCTCAATCGATTGGGTAATCGATTAAGGTGTCTCTTGATCGATTGGGGTAATTGATCACAGAGTTTGCGCGAGAGAACAGAGAAGCTCTGAATCGATTGGGTAATCGATTCAGGGCACGGGTAATCGATTGGCTAATCGATTACCGTTCGAAAACTAGCCGTTGAACGGCTAAATCCTACGTGGTAATCGATTGGGTAATCGATTACCAAACCCTAGGCGTCGAGTATAAGGACTTTCGCGCAGGTTTGAAGCCGAGGTTCTTCTCCTCTTCTTCTCCAACTTCATTGCTATTTCAAAGGAAGCCTTGGAGCTTAGTGCTGCTGCATTTCCAAGGTCCAAGAGGCAATCACAAGCTTGAAGATAGCAAGGAAAGCAAAGTGTGAACTTATTTGTAAATCTTGTAAGATTTTATATTGTATTTGCTTTGTTCTTGTTGTATCTTTGTAACAAGCTTGTAAGAGGTTTCTCCACCTCAAGAAGGAGACTTTCATAGTGCATGAGAGTGTGAGGAGAGTGGATCCTTGGATTAGTCACCCGGCCGGGGTGGATACCAAGTAAAATCCAAGTGTTAGCGATTGCTTGAAGTCTTCCGCCGCGACAAATCATCTACAAGCGAATCGGAGCTAATCACCCCCCCTCTAGCTCGCCAATCGGTCCCAACAATCCATGCCCGGCTTGAACCTCAACATGTTCAAACCATGGAATTAGTTTATGAATAATATAATTGGAGTCAGAGGTCAATCCTTAGTTTTGGTTGTTGGACACATCCAAGCCTGACTAAACGGTTGAATGAGCTCCAACCATATTAAAACTATTTCTTGATTAATGGGTCAGCCTTAAGCTTGGAGCATCGATTTGTTGTGCCACAGCCAAGGTCGATGTAAAGAGAGGTGTAGTTGGGTGCTATGTATAATGTTGCATACTTGTTAATGAGTTAACGACCCAATGATTTATGCAAACATTCAATTAGTTGATAGCATAAAGTGATAGTTACATATATGTGATATGTAATCGGTGTAATTACCTACCTTCATAGCTAAGAAAAACTTGATGGCCACAGTCTTGGTTGTTCTTATCTATGGTTGGATATCAACCTATTTGGAGATGTTCCTACGATCTCCCGAATTGATAAAAAGGGTTATTCAATTTAAAAAATAAATAGGATTTTTAATTAATGTATATTGATACATTCTTTATCATTCTTCTCACATAAGCTCAATTTGTATTTCTAGGTTAATCACTCGATCATGTCTTCTCTAAACTTGCGTTCCATTTTGGACACCAATAAACTGACTGGGCCAAACTTCATGGACTGGCTTCGAAACCTGAGGATAGTCCTCAAGGCAGAGAAGCTTGCATATGTCCTTGAAGATCAACTTCCTAACCATCCTCCAGAAGGTGCAACTCCAGACCAGCTAATGGCCTATCAGAAACATGTGACCAATTCTGAACTTGCGAGTTGCATCATGCTAGCCTCTATGATACCTGAGCTGCAAAAGCAGCATGAGCATATGGATGCTTATACCATCATCTTCCATCTTCATGAGTTGTTTGAAGAGAAGGTGAGATCTGAAAGGTTCGAAGTCTCCAGACTCCTCTTCACCACTAAGATGCAGGAAGGCACTTCTGCCTCGCAGTTTGTGTTAAAGATGTTGGGGTATATTGAGCGACTGAGCACACTCGGTTTTGCAATGGATCATGAACTAAGTATTGACTTAATTCTGAATTGTTTGCCCAAATGTTATTCACAATTTGTGATGAATTATCGGATGAACAAACTAGAGACTACCATTCCTGAGTTGCTCAACCTGCTGAAGACTGTGGAGCCTTCTGTAAAGCCGGATCAAAAGGCGGTACTGTTAGTTGGTTCCTCGAAGAAAGGTTCTAAGAGGAAGGCCAAAGAACAGAATAAAGGGAAGAAGAAAAAGGCCAAAAAGACTGAAAAGAAACCAAAAGGAACTTGCCATCATTGTGGCAAGGAGGGTCACTGGCGAAGAAACTGCAAGGTTTATCTTGAGTCCTTAAAGAATAAGGCATCTAATGCCCCATCCTCTTCAGGTATCTTCGTTATTGAATGTCACTCTATTTCCTCAAATACCTGGGTACTTGACACTGGGTGTAGCTCACATATATGTAATGATATACAGGGGCTAAGGAATAGAAGAAGACTCGTCAAGGGAGAAGCGAATTTAAGAGTTGGAAATGGAGCAAAGATTATTGTTGTTGCCATCAGAACATATTTGCTAAAGCCCCATACCGGACATATCTTAGAATTGGATAATTGTTATTTTGTTCCTTCATTAATAAAGAACATTGTATCTATTTCATGTTTGAATGAAAAAGGTTATCATTTAACTTTTAGTAACAATTGTTGTTACATAACTTTAAATGGCGTTCTTTATGGGAATGAAACTTTGTGCAATGGCATCTACATGTTAGATTTATCCAGTGACGTTTTCAATATCGAAGTTAGCAACAAACGTGCTCGAATAGATAATCGAATAGACTCCTACACTTGGCATTGCCGTCTTGGCCATGTAAGTAAGAAATGCATGACCGAATTACACCGATGTGGAATTCTGGAATCATTTGAACCCGGTTCATTTGATACATGCGAATCATGCTTAAAAGGTAAGATGACCAAATTACCCATTTTCGGAAAAGGTAATCCAGTGGGAGAATTGCTTGGTCTAATACATACTGATGTATGTGGACCAATGTCAACTCTTGCACAAGGAGGCTATAGCTACTTCATTACCTTCATCGATGATCACTCACGATTCGGGTATGTGTTCTTGATGAAACACAAATCTGAAGCTTTTGAGAAATTCAAAGAGTTCAGAAATGAAGTAGAGAAACAACTTGGCAAAAGTATTAAAATACTTCGATCCGATCGGGGTGGTGAGTACTTAAGTCAAGAGTTTCAAGATTATCTTAGGGACAATGGGATATTATCCCAATGGACTCCGCCATATACACCACAGCATAATGGTGTATCTGAGAGGCGTAACCGAACCTTGATAGACATGGTTAGGTCGATGATGAATCATGCAACTCTTCCAAAATCCTTTTGGGGCTATGCACTTAAGACAGCTGTTTACTTGCTAAACAGAGTCCCGACCAAGGTAGTCTCTACTACTCCATATGAGACATGGAATAGTAAGAAACCTCACTTAACTCACCTTAAGATATGGGGTTGTCCTGCTTATGTGAAGCGGACTATATCAGACAAATTGGATGCTAAGTCTGATAAATGTCTATTTATTGGATACCCTAAGGAAACGAAGGATTACCAATTCTATCATCCCTTGGAACAAAAGGTGTTTGTTTCAAGGCATGCTGTATTTCTGGAAAAAGAATTTCTTTTACAAAAAAATAGTGGGAGTGGCATTGAACTTGATGAAGTTCAAGAAACTCCAATAGACATTATAGAGACACCTAGTCTAGACCCGCAACCAATAACTCATAATGATGAGCTATCAGTTGAACCTAAAACAACACCACCTCTTCGTAGGTCTGATAGGACACGCAATATTCCAGAGAGATACGGATTTCTCATAAGTGAATCAAACGACGTGTTACTCATAAGCGATGACGAACTTATCAGTTATGAAGATGTTCTGAAATATTCAGAAAGGGACAAATGGCTTGAAGCCATGAAGTCGGAAATGGATTCCATGTACGAAAATCAAGTATGGGACTTGGTTAACCCACCTGAAGGGATTAAGCCCATAGGGTGCAAGTGGGTTTTCAAGAAGAAAACCGACATGGAAGGTAATGTTGTTACCTTTAAGGCTAGATTAGTGGCAAAAGGATATCGTCAGAAATAAGGAATTGATTATGACGAAACCTATTCGCCAGTAGCTATGCTTAAATCCATTCGGATGCTCCTAGCCATAGCAGCTCATTATGATTATGAGATATGGCAAATGGATGTGAAAACAGCTTTCCTTAATGGAAACCTGCTTGAGGATGTATACATGATACAACCTGAAGGTTTCACATCGGTTGATAAAACCAAAGTATGCAAGCTTCGACGATCTGCAAGCTTCGACGATCCATATATGGACTGAAGCAAGCATCCAAGAGCTGGAACATCCGTTTTGATGAGACAATCAAAATGTTTGATTTCTCACAAAATCCTGACGAACCTTGTGTGTACAAGAAGGTTAGTGGGAGTGCAGTCGTATTCCTAGTATTATATGTCGATGACATATTACTTATAGGAAACGATATATCAGTTTTACAGACAGTTAAAATTTGGTTGTCCAAAACTTTTTCCATGAAAGACCTGGGAGAAGCAACCTATATCCTAGGGATTAGAATCTATAGAGATAGATCAAAACGGTTGCTTGGTCTTTCGCAGTCTACATATATAGACCGAGTGCTAAAAAGGTTTAGCATGTCGGAATCCAAGAAAGGTTACCTTCCCATCAGGCATGGGATCAACCTTTCAAAGTCTATGTGTCCGCGCACAGAAGACGAGAGGATTTGCATGAATAAGATTCCTTATGCATCCGCGATAGGATCTATCATGTATGCTATGTTATGTACAAGGCCCGATGTATCGTATGCTTTGTGTGTCACAAGCAGATACCAGTCAGATCCAGGAATGGATCATTGGGCGGCTGTCAAGACAATCCTTATGTACTTAAGAAGAACTAAGGATGTGTTCCTAATATATGGAGAAGGAGATATGGTAATACGTGGGTATACAGATGCCAGTTTCCAGACAGATAAGGATGACTCCGAATCTCAGTCTGGATACATATTTACTTTGAATAGAGGCGCAATAAGTTGGAAGAGTTCCAAACAAGACACCGTAGCGGATTCTACCACGGAAGCAGTTTGGATCAAGAAGTTCGTCTCAGAACTTGATGTGGTTCCAACCATTGATGAAGCAATACCGGTTTATTGCGACAACAATGGAGCTATTGCACAAGCAATGGAACCAAGGTCTCATCAGCGATCCAAACACGTGCTTCGCCGCTATCATCTGATCAGAGAGATTATAAGTAGGAATGATATACAAATTGAGAAAATTCCCACTGAAAGGAATTTAGCGGATCCTTTAACTAAGGCCTTGCCTCAAAGCAAGTTTGAGGGTCATGTTAGAGCCTATGGTATTGGATACCGTAGCGATTGGCATTAGGCCAAGTGGGAGTTTGTTAGTATTATGAGAGAAGTGTCCTAAGGCAATCGCCTTATGATTGTAAACATTTATTTTAATAAATGAAAATTCACTATTTGAGTATACATATTTGTGTATTTGATTGGGATCTTAAACTCATCTACTGAATGTCCGCAATACAATTCACAGCATAAGAGAATTTGTGATGGGATCACAACTAGTGATTATCTCTACATGTGCAATTGTGAAGTATTGAAAATATCCCTAGTCGATGAATTGATAAAAACGGACACTATCAATTCTGTTGAGACTAGCATGGGTTATTCTCTAATCAGCTGATTCTCACTGGCTGGTGACATTGAGATGTCCGGAGATAAACATGGATGCTAGTTAAGGGAACTAGTTCATTGGAGTGACTAGCTGTAAAACTTCATATGGTAATCTACATATAGATATGTCGATGAAGTTCTTACTGCAGCTTAAGTGTGATGTTCCTTTGACTTGCGGTGTTCAAGTCATCTTGGTCATGGAGACTTATACTTTAACATCTTAAGCAAGCATCTCCAAGGAGGTGTGGACCCAGGATGATTGGTTATAAGTCGAAGTGCCCGAAGATGTTTGAACAGCCTACAAAGGATTCACCACTCCTTGCGAGGAGATGTATACCCAGGCCTATCGTCGGATTGTTACTCAAAGCCTCTGGCCAGAGCATATCATGTTTAGAGTATGAGTCTCTTAAATACATGAGAGTAATTAGAAATCCAAAGGACGAGAAAGACACTACTTGGGCTAGGTGTGACGTAGTCAGCCTAGTGGGGACTGACATAAATAGACCGTGTCACTGACACAAATAGACCGTGTCCTGAACCAAGTGGGTATAAGATGGTGAAGGGAATGAGGCACGATTCATTAGAGCTGCTGAAGGGTTTCAGAATTATTTCTGAGGTCAAACCGTTGATCTTTCGATTAATTGGGGGTCATGATGTACTACTAGGTGTCACTCATGATCGTTCTATAATTGGTTGATTATAGACGGCTAACATAAATCGAAAGCCTATTTAGTCACACGCACTACGAGTAATCTGAGGGATTTAAAACGAGTTGAAAATTGGATTTTCCAATCAAGAGAAATAAGTCGAATCTGAGTTAATCAGAGACGCAACGGAAACTTAAAATGGCTAAGTCTTTTGAAGACTTATTGGGCGAATTAAATGAGTTTAATTCGCGATCGGTTCGGCTCGGTTTGGCCGGCCAAAGAGGGTGCCAAACCCCTTTGGTTTGGCCGGCCACAACATTGGGGAGAAACCAATTTAATTGGTTTAATTAATAAAATAAATCTAGCACGATTTGTTTTATAAATTATGGATAAATAAATTTGTATAAAGAAATTTATATAAATAAATTTATAGAAATTTATTCTTTTTTATGGAAATTAAAATGATCCATGGAATGGTTTATTTTAATTTTATAAAATCAATTATGAATTGATTTTTCCATAATAAGAAAGTTTATAAATTTCTTGTAAAATTTATTCCATTATTAAAGGAGAGAAGTATTTGTTTTATTATAAAGTTAGTTATAATAAAACTAGGAATAACGAAATAATTCATAAGAAACTTTATAAGATAAATTTCTTATGAAAACTAATTCCGTTAATTCCGTTAAAAGAGAGACTTGGCAAGGGAGAGGCTACTATATAAAGGAACCAAAGGCAAGCCTTGAATTCCAATCAATTGAGTGATCAAGAGATTAGTAGCTCCCTCACTCTTTCTCTCTTATTCTCTTCTCCCTTCCCCTTAGGGTCGGCTCCCACATCCCCTCCTCCTAGGGCCGGCGTCCAAGCTCCTCCACCTAGGGCCGGTGCCTCTTCCTCCAAGGGCCGGCGCAAGCAACCATCACCAAGAAGGAGCCAAAGAAGAAGAAGAAGAAGCGGATCGCATCTCCTTCCTTCCCGGAATTTAGATTCCGATTCTTGGTGGTTAGTTTCCTTTCTTCTCTCTTGATCTTCTAGTTGTGCCTTTAGAGAATCTAGTAGTTCTCGTCGGCACAAAACTCGTGACTTTGCGAAGTCATCCCGAAGAGAACTTGGCGTGGACGCGAATAGAGGCGGAGTTTCCAAGGGACGCTACGGTTGGATCTCGTCCCTTACTTCGAGTTACGCGAGGTACTAAGTAAATTAGTTTACTTTTCCGCAAAGTTTTAATTTATGATCATGTCCACACATCATAAGGTTGCATGCTAGATACGTGGTTAAAATAATTTAAGAAATTATTTTATGCTAATTCTTCCGCTGCACGTAAAAATTTAAAATTTTACGAACCCGTATCCTTGTCAACATGCACCCGGTCCCAACACTAACGTCTCTATTTTTGAGCAGACCAGTCGACTGGTGCCTGGACCAGTCGACTGATCTTTTTGTAAGCTTCCACTCGATGCTCGTAGTCGAATGCTCCCTTTTCCAATCGACTGCCCAGCTTACAAGTTCACTCAAACACACTCCGAAGTCCATCCTTTGCGTATGCCTTGAGGTCCACTTCCTCGGCTTGCCCCTTGAAGTTCTCTTCCTTCGGCTCTCGTCCCTCAAATGCGCACACAAGCCCAAGGCTTGCCTCCATGCCATCCTTCGCGTATGTCTTTGAAGTCTACTTCCTTGGCTTTCCCTTGAAGTCCTCTTCCTTGGCTCTCGTCCCTTGGATGCTACACTTCGTTACTCATGTGTGATTCACTAAGTCCTGCACGACTCAAGCACACATATCAAATCCATAAAAGCCAAACTTAATTATATTGACATACACATCAAACCCCATGATCTACCCAATCAAACATGGATCGATTGCACTAACAATCTCCCCCTTTTTGATGTGTGGCAATATATTTAAGTTAGGTATAAACATAATAATTGAAAATTAAAAATATAGTATATTAAGACACATAAACATGCATCCTCCCCCTTAACCTATGCCTTAACACAAGATTTTCAATTTTTACACAAACGTAGAGAAATAAGTTAAATTCTAACTTAAACCTTTCAATTTTTCCCCTTTGACACCATCAAAAAGATTGCCCCAAGCAATATTACCCTTGGGTATCAATTAGGGACACTTTTTATTTTCTAAAAATCCCTAGAAATCAGAAAATACAAGTACCAGTCGACTAAATCAGTTACCAGTCGATTGACCTCAGCGAATTACCGACTTACAGAATGTTTAGTCGACTGCCCCCAAGGCCAGTCGACTGATACATATCAGACTGAAAATTTCAACTTTTGAGCTGAAATTCATAAATGCATAAAAAATTCCATAAAATCCAAAAAATTATGAAATTTTACAAACATATTTCTTGTGATGTTTTCTAATAGAGAAAAATATACTTCCATGAAAAATTGAAATATGTTTGATTTTTTGATCAAAACTCAAATTCTTTGAAAACACTCAATTTTGTATCAAACTTTCATCCTAGTTTTGAAACCATGTGTTTTGCAAACCTATGCCATAGCAAATAAAACACAAAAATATTTTCAAATCATTTGAAATGTCCAACTATGATCTATGGGCAAGATGTCCATTAATTAAACATTTGCTTTCCCCATAGTTGGTCTATTATCATTAATGTGATACATCCAATAACTCATCAAAATGTCATAAGTATATGTGAGTTATTTGTATCACCCTAACATCTCATATGCATAAATGCAATCATAAATCAATGCAATATGAGATGTATTAAAGGTACATCATATTTAGCTCATTTTATCAAGAATTTCTACCTAGGCTAAAATGCTCCCCCTTAATGTCTCAAGTCAATCAAATTTCAAAATTTTGAAATTTTAACATGATTGACTTAACCCAAATCATCTAACCCTTGAGGATTGATTTTGGCACCCAATAGAAGTGTTTCCTAATTGGGTTGATCAAGTACTCCTTAGGAGTCCATTTCTTACTTAGGGTCTTGGTCTTTGTTTGTCCTCTAGTAAGTAAACAATGATAGGTTTTTCCATTACTAGATTTTCCAAACCCTAACCCTGTAGGATCGGGTTGGTCTGGCTAGAGGGGGGTGAATAGACGGTTAAGAAATAAAACAAGAGGGCACTCGTCTTTAAGAAAAACTTGGTTGCAACTTGGTCGTTGCTTCCAAGACGGTTAACGCTCAATCAGAAAATCTCCTTGTGGCGGAGAAGACTTATAACTGAAGCACACTTAGACTTAAAGAAATTACAGAAAGAATTGAATTGAAATTGAATCTAAATCTCTAAGCCTATTTATAGGTTGAGTGATATGATCTTGACCGTTGATACAAGATTGAGTTTTATCTTGATCGTAGATCTAAGATTATCTCAATCAAATTTTAAACTCTAAATACAAGACGTGATAAGTTTTGACTTCTTCAATTGATAATCGGCATTAATCCGATTGCTTCGCTCGCTCTCCAAAAGTGTGATCCACGTCCGGAAAAAGAGCTTTAATTAAAAGCTTTAATTCCGATTGCTTCGTTCTCCACGTCTGATTAATTAAAAAGCTTTAAAAGCTTTAATTCCGATTGCTTCGCTCTCCACGTCTGATTAATTAAAAGCTTTAATTAAAAAATTTAATAAAAAAGCTTTTATAAATATTTTTCAAAAAGCTATTTTATAAAAGCTTTAATTAAAAGCTTTTATAAGACGTCGTGCCCGTCTTGATCCAAGTCCAAGTCAAAGGCAACTTGACTATTTGTGAGTAGATCTTTTGGGTGATTTCTGACCAACTGGAATTAGGCTCACCCGAACCCGACTCCAGCCTTTCGCCCCTCGAGCATACTTCCTCCCGGCTTTTCATCCCTCGGACGTCGCGCACGTCCTTCTCGTTCCACCGGCGTACTGTTCCGCAGCTTCCGCGTCCCTCGGATTGCACCGAGCCCGTCGGCTCGCTTTCCCGCGCAATCCTTCTCGTCCGCCACGTCTTACGCTCGACTTCCTCCGTACCTAAGCTCCTGCACACTTAGCAGAGGGATCAGTAAACCAACAGAACCCAACTAACTTGGTGGATCACATCAAAACTAACCGGGGCACCAACAATCTCCCCCTTTTTGATGTGTATCAATCCAAGTTCAATAAGGGTTAAACCAAAAAATAAGGAATTTAGTAAAACTAAATTAAGCAGTTAAGCATGGGAAAAATATTGACATGCAAAACTATCATCTCCCCCTGAACTTCAGGCTACTCTCCCACTTTGATCACAGCAAAAATAGGGAAAGAAACTAGGGGAAAAAATATTAATATCAAACACCTTTTGATTTAGTAATACGAAATTTAATTTTTAAAAAAATTTGACAGATTCAACATCTGATGTAAAGATTCTAAAAATTTGGATCTGGTCAAAATATCCTTCTATTGATTTTTTTTTAAATAAAAATCTGATTTTAGTAAAATATTTATAGAAAATTGAAATATCAATTAAAAAATCTTAAATATTTTGTATACAACGATGATAGGTATATGGGGTTGTAAAAAAAAATTTTAATCTTAAATTCGATCAACAAGTCTAAAAATAAATTAAAACCCAACAGAATAGAATTTTTGAAGAAAAAATATTTAAAAATTCAAAATTGCTTCAAATATTCAAATTTTTTTTTTATTAAATTCTTTTAATTATATCTAAATCATGGAAAAATCAGATCTGAGAAAATAACTTTGTTTTCTATTTTTAATATTTAAGATTCAAATTTTGAACATAAAATCATGAAAATTCGAAACGTGAAAAAAATCTGAAAAAAATTCTTCGAAGATAGACAACAAGATTATGCATTTGGAAAAGTTAGAGATACAATTTTTATTTAGTAACAATTAATCAAACTAAATTTCCTAAAAAAATGTCAGATAATTAAGCGCATATGTAATAGAAAGAAAAATAATCAACTTAAAATAGACTTTGGAACCCAAAATAAGTTCCTATCTATAGGGTTAATTAAAAATCTAGGAGGAATATAGTTCTTGGTCACTTTTCTAAGTTGACCCCTGTGATTTTTAACATACCAATTCAGATTTTCAGGATAACAATTCTTTTTAGTTCTTAAACATGCAATATCATTTTCTAATTTTTCTACTAAATTTTTTAAATTTTCATTCTCTATTTTCAGTTGGTCAGATAGATCAGATGAGCATGGAGTGACTAATTTTTCTTTTAATTTAGAGTTTGCTATTTCTAATTTATTCATCGACTTTAGCATAGATTTTAGTATAGAGTAAATTCGAGCAGGTGGAAGTAGCATACCTCACTTACCGGGTCAGTTTCGAAGTTAGGGATTTCCCCTTCGTTGCTACTTTCTTCCGAGGTACTTTCTTCATCTTCATCTTGGTGACTTGCCATCAGTGCAAGTCCAACGAATTCTTCGGCTTCCGATTCATCTGACGAAGTCTCGTCCCAGGTAGCTTTCAGTGCCTTTTTCTTCTTTGGCTGGTTCTTGAGTTTGGGGCACTGATCTTTCAGGTGTCCCTCCTCGTTGCAGTTATAACATCGGATCATGTGTTTCTTCTTTCTCTGCACCTTTTTAGAGCGATTAGTATTAATGAATTTATACAACTTTCTTATCGCTAGTGCTGTTTCTTCATCGTCTGCTGAAGATTCTTCGTCGAGTTGGATCTTCCTTGTGTTCAGTGCGACGTTGTCTGCTTTTCTGTTCTTTTCTACAAAACGAGATTCATGAAGTTCTAGAATAGAAAATAACTGTTCTAACGTACTTACCTCTAAATCTTTTGAAATATAATATGCGTCGATTATCGAGGTCCATTCCGGGGTTCTCGGAAATGCGTTTAGCACATACCTTTGTGCATCGCGGTTGGTCACCATTTCTCCGAGATTTTCGAGGCTTGTGATTAGTTCTTTTACCTTAGCATGCAATCTCGCAACAGATTCTCCATCATCTATCCGGAGATTTGTTAGTCGGCTTCGAAGAACATCTCGTCGCGCCAGCTTTGCCTCTGAGGTGCCTTCGTGTAGTTCGAGAAACTTTTCCCAAAGTTCCTTCGCCGATTCGTACTTACCGATCCGGTTGACATCTTGCTCTAGGAGGACGGTCAGCAGATGGAATTCTGCCTTTCCGTTAGCAACTACGTCTACTTGCTCCTTCTTATTCCAGGAGTCAGGATCCTTGATCTTTCCTTCATTATCTTTTGGAGCTGCATAGCCATTTTTCATAATAATTAATAACTCATAATCAGTAACAAAAAATATCTGCATCTTCCGTTTCCATGTCGTGAACTCCCCCTCAAACTTAGGCGGGTATATCACTGGTCCAACCATCTTCTTGAGATTTGTTGCAGTTGGCGGTGAGTCCTTCTGCGGTAACCTGGCTCTGATACCACTTGTAGGATCGGGTTGGTCTGGCTAGAGGGGGGTGAATAGACGGTTAAGAAATAAAACAAGAGGGCACTTGTCTTTAAGAAAAACTTGGTTGCAACTTGGTCGTTGCTTCCAAGACGGTTAACGCTCAATCAGAAAATCTCCTTGTGGCGGAGAAGCCTTACAACTGAAGCACACTTAGACTTAAAGAAATTACAGAAAGAATTGAATTGAAATTGAATCTAAATCTCTAAGCCTATTTATAGGTTGAGTGATATGATCTTGACCGTTGATACAAGATTGAGTTTTATCTTGATCGTAGATCTAAGATTATCTCAATCAAATTTTAAACTCTAAATAAAAGACGTGATAAGTTTTGACTTCTTCAATTGATAATCGGCATTAATCCGATTGCTTCGCTCGCTCTCTAAAAGTGTGATCCATGTCCGAAAAAAGAGCTTTAATTAAAAGCTTTAATTCCGATTGCTTCGTTCTCCACGTCTGATTAATTAAAAAGCTTTAAAAGCTTTAATTCCGATTGCTTCGCTCTCCACGTCTGATTAATTAAAAGCTTTTATAAATATTTTTCAAAAAGCTATTTTATAAAAGCTTTAATTAAAAGCTTTTATAAGACGTCGCGCCCGTCTTGATCCAAGTCCAAGTCAAAGGCAACTTGACTATTTGTGAGTAGATCTTTTGGGTGATTTCTGACCAACTGGAATTAGGCTCACCCGAACCCGACTCCAACCTTTCGCCCCTCGAGCATACTTCCTCCCGGCTTTTCGTCCCTCGGACGTCGCGCACGTCCTTCTCGTTCCACCGGCGTACTCTTCCGCAGCTTCCGCGTCCCTCGGATTGCACCGAGCCCGTCGGCTCGCTTTCCCGCGCAATCCTTCTCGTCCGCCACGTCTTACGCTCGACTTCCTCCGTACCTAAGCTCCTGCACACTTAGTAGAGGGATCAGTAAACCAACATGACCCAACTAACTTGGTGGATCACATCAAAACTAACCGGGGCACCAACAAACCCTTCTTTCTTGAAACTTGCTCTTTGGCTCTCAATGATAATATCTAGGGTTTTTGAGCCAATTTTAAATTTTTTTTAAGGGCTTTGGTAAGACTCTCTATCTTTTCCCTTAATTCCTTATTTTCTTCTTCTAAAGATGAATCATTTGAACTAGAAAAAGAATCATGCATATTGTCCTTAATTGTCATAGATTCTACTTTTTCCTTTAAAATACAAATTTCATTTTTTTTAAGCACTTAATCTTCTATCTAGCATTAAACAAATCATCATTAGTGCTAGAAATAATTTTTATAAGAATAGTAGTGGGTAGTTTATATACCTCACTTACCGAGACGCCCGAATCCGAAGATTGACCTCCCCTTCACTTGAACTCCCTTCTTCATCTTTACTTGAGCTCTTCTCATCTTCAGATGATGTGGATGCTATGTCTTCAATTCCCATTAGAGAAAAATGGGATACGTGGTGTTCTTCTTCCGATGATGAAGAATCATCCCATGTCGCCTTTAAGTTTTTAACCTTCTTGCATTTTTCTTTTGTTTTCTTCTTTTCTTCTTTCTTCTTATCTTCCTTCTTCTTCAAGAGTGGACAATCATCCCTTATGTGTCCTTCTTCATGACAATTGTAGCATATGACCTTTCTTGTCCTATTTTTACTTCTTGAATTTTTCCTACCATGAAATTTGTTAGAAGAAAATTTTTTAAAAGTTTTCCTCATCTTTCTTACCATATACGCCTCTCGATCACTATCCATTGAGGTGCTTGATTCTCCGAATCGGATGATGAGTATGAGACCTTCTTCTTGTCCTTCTTCTTCTTCCTCTCTTTTTCTACAATAAGAGCTATACTCTTCTCTTTGGTAGACAAATTAGCTTATTCATGAAATTCAAATTCACAAAATAGATCATCAAGTTTTACTAAAGAAAGATCCCTAGACACTTTATAAGCATCAACCATTGAGGCCCATAGAGTGGTTCTAGGGAAAGATTGAAGCACATACCTTACTAGATCCATATTCTCAATTTTCTCACCTATCACATGAAGCTCATTGACGATTTCTTTAAATCTACTTTGCAATTGACTCACGGTTTCATTTGTCTTCATGGTGAGGGATTGAAGTTGAGCCACTAAGAGGTCCTTCTTGGCTCTTCTTGATTCATTTGATCCCTCATTTAACTTAATGAGCTTTTCCCAAAGCTCTTTGGGGGACTTGAATGGTCTAACTTTGTTCAGTTGCTCCTTTGAAATACCACATTGTAGAGTTGTTGTGGTCTTTGCATTTTCTTGAGCTTTCTTCATAATCTCTTTTGTCCAATTCTTAGTAGGAAGAGGTTCTCCTCTCTCATCCTTTGGCATCTCAAATCCATCTACAACACTAAACTAATTTTCAATATCATTCATTAAATAATATTCCATTCTACTACCTCGTCAACTGCTGCGGATGCTCGACTAGCAACTAATAAAACCCTACTACCTCGCGGTGCTGCGAATACCCTAGGTGAGTAGGCCTGGTCGTGGTGCTGAGGATGCCCAACCAGGAGCTGATTAAACCCTACTACCTCACGGTGCTGCAGACGCCGAGGTAAGTAGGCCTAGTCATGGGATTGTAAATGCCTGACCAGGGGCCAAGCTAGCCTTCCTAACTCCAACCCCGAACTTATGGATAGTTGGTCGGGACACAGGAGGGAAAAGTAGATAGCATCTGGGGGACCAGATTTAAAGGAACGCCACCAGACAGTGGAAACTAACAGGATGGTTAATTATTTCCGAAGATCCCTTATCAGAAGGTATACATGGGGCATGTAATATTAAACCATCCAACGGATACTGCTCCTTTGTCCAAACTCTCCTTCATGGTCCTGGTATCTCCTATGGTTGCGGGGTAGAAGTTGACTCCTTGTGGCTACAGCATATGGGCTCTTCACTTGAAGTATATGAAAGTCAGCTCAGAATATGGATGCAAGTCATTCAGGCATGAATATGCCCTCTCTTACTCACAGAATAAAAAGAAACGTGGGATGATAGACGAACATTCCAGAGAAAAATATCTACAAGAAGACTAAGACTAAACATGCAAAATTCCTTTCATTCCAAGCAGATGAGTACATTACAAATTCAGGGAATAAAAGAAACCAAGTGAGAAGAAAATATATATATATATATATAGCACGAGTTTGGGAAAAAAGCTCCTACAGCTCCTTATCTTTAGGAGGGAGCTCCTCCCAAACTCGGCTGAAACTCATAAAACTCAAGTCGACGTCTGACTGCAGTAGTTGGGCCTTCTGGAGTTGGTTGATGGCACCGTTGAAGCCCTACTTTAGGCGCTTCAAGACCTATGCCGCTAGGATATCGCCGAACTCATCAGACTCTAGGAACCAGGCCTTGAACTCTACCTCGGTCTCTCTTGGCTGGGACGCCTCTTCAACCTTGAGGTTTTGCAGTTCGTCCTCGACTTCCTCCTTGGCAGTTCTTAGCTGAGCCACCTTAGAGGACATTTTATCTTTGTCTTCCAAGGCCTCCTTGAGCCTCACTAAGGTGGCCGAAGCTTCTGACTGGGCCCGGGCAACATCCTCCTGGAGGTCGGTCATGTGAGCAACCACGACCTTCACTATGTTTTCTTTCTGAGCCAGCTAGTTGGTTTGCTCCTATATCCGACCATTCAGTGATGCTATAGACGACTCCAAAAGTTGGATGTCCCTGGATAGCTTCTTCTCCCTGGCCTGAAACTGATCCCGCTCTTCGGTCAGGGTGCGCAAGTCGTTCGAGAGGGTCACTACCTTCTCGGACATCAACCGCTCTCTATGACGAGAACCGTGTAGGGTTGATTCTAAGGCCAGCAGAGTCTCCAGCTAATGCTTCACTTTCACCCGGAGGGCTTTGCTAACATCTACTTGCAGGAGACCCCCTTAATGGGCATGGTCGATCTCTACCTCCGCCTTAAGAGACCTGCGTGTCAGGGACTCAACCTCCTACCAGGAATATAAGTGGCAGCTGGCAGTAAGGTAGTCTTGAGCAGCCTGTCACAATATAGAGGAGTTAGAAAACATGAATTAAAGGAACCTAAGAAAGTGGGAACCCTTACCTTCAAGAGGGACTCGTGGAAGTTGGTTAGAGGCCCGGCCAAGGTACGCACGGCATCCCCTCCCAAGACTCCTTGGCTCCTCAGGGCGTCACCTCGGCTCAGTGAGGGAGTGGAGTCTCCGGGTTAAGGGAGGAGCTGGACGGTAGGCGCTCCAGGAGGTACAATTGAAGGGTCGGAGACGTCCTCATCGGAGCTAGAGGCCCCCTTGAAAGAACAACCCTCGGCAGGGACTTCCCGAAATTGCACTGCGGGGAATGATTGCGAAGCTGCCTCCAATGATGCTTGAAGCTTCTTGCGCAGGCAATCAAGCTTCATGCGAGGTTTGGTAGACACCACCCACTTTCCTTTGGAAGGGTCGGTGGAGTTAGCCGTGGATGTGCTGATGGTTTGACCTCCAGTCGTTGGAGTGGTCGTCTGCTTGAAATACTATGATAAGGGGATGGTTCCCTCATCATCAAGTATTGGTATACCCTCCTCAGGGATGGAGGGGAGCTTGCTGGGGTCAAAGCGTCGCAGCCTCTTCCATTTTGACGAGCGTTTTTCCAGGCATTTCCTCTTTGACCTCCCTAAGGATCTAGGCAGAAGGATATCGGCTGGAGACACCAACTTTTTCTTACCTTCTCCCGTCTTGATGATGACGAGAGGCATGTTAGTCTCCGAGGCGCCAGACAGCTCTGGAGCTCCTTGGTCGGCGATGGGCTCGAGCACTGCTGGTGCCTATACCTGCTCCGACGTCTCGTGCTCGCCGGACAACCCTATAGCCCCCTCCGAAGCCTCGGCCGAGTCAGATGGTGCAGTGAGAAGGGTCGGGGGAGGGTCTAAGGCCTGCTTATTGGCTTCATCCCACTTGATGAGCCGGTTCATCTCCCTTGATAACATGATATCCTCTGCAATAAATAAGCAATGGAACATCAGTTAGAATTAACAAACATTTATAAAAAAAAGATAAACTGAGGTTGGGGCTGATGCTGGTGACTTTAGGGTTGAGGCTCACTCGGTACATAAGTTTGTCACTATGTACCAGACCCAGGCCACTAAATTCCATGCCCGATAGGAGGCTCCTAGCCCGCTGGTAGCCTAGGTCCTGTTGGAAGTCCCCTAGCTCCGGAGGGGTAGGCAGGTTTTCCCTCCAGTGACTAGGGCTGAAGGGACGTTGAGGCAGTCGAATGAAGAAGAATCGCTCTTTTCATCCCTTGTGGGAAGAATGAAACCCTCCTAAGAACCTATGGCTGGGGCGCACCGTAAAGATAAATGCCCCTCGTGAGCCAATCAGAACAAAGAAAAAAATGGAATGGGAGAAACGGGAGGCAGAGGAATGTCAAAGAGCTTGAAGATGATAAATGTCCCGCCCATCTGGGTGAAGGCGTTGGGAGCCATCTGGTGGAGAGGAATGTCAAAATAGGAGGAGATACTCATGAAGAAAGAGGGGAGAGGGAAGTGAAGCCCTAACTCTACCTGCCCTAAGAAGAAGGTAAAGAAGTCTAAGGGGGGTTCTACGGGTGATTAGTCCACCGTAGTGACTTCTACCTCCATCTCGGTCGGGATGTTGTAGGCCTCACAAACCACTCGGAGGGTTTCCGGCCTAACCCTAGAAGACGTGGACTCATACCACTCCGATTGGTATCCCTCTTCCAGGGTCCCTCCCCTTCTTACCCTGGTCCTTCTTGCTTTCCTTAACCATGGTTCCTAAGGAAGAAAGTGAGAATGAAGAAGAAGACTTACACGTCAGAATGAGTCCTTAGAAAAAGAAGGCGAAAATGATGTCTGCAAACGCTGCTAATTGACAATGTCAGAAGGCGGATGAACGTTTTTGCCTCCCCTTTTTATAGGGGAGAAGCCGCCCTCGTGCGTACAATGGGGGCAAGGCACGTGGACGGCTATGAACTCCCATCTCGAGGCGTCATCACTATCGAGGTGGTCGTTTGATATAGTCATGCAGTGCATATCAGCAGGAGATCGTGGAGAGAGATGTTTGAGCACGTGGCAAAGGCGTATTCGCGAAGGGGTTTTGTCGCCATTAAGAGACCCCATGCGCTCTTAATGGATGATAGATAGCCACCATTGCTATGCCTTGAAGTTCGCAAAAGCCTTTTTAGATGACTAATTCAAGAGGATTGCCTCGGACCAAAGGACGAATGTTTCGATTCCTCAGACCCGACAAGCCGCCAATGAAGTAGTAATGGATAAATGGGCCCACCACGACATAGCTTCTCTTCGTTACACCACTAGTCTAATCAGTCAGCCACACTTCCTTCGATTAGACTTGAAGGGAGGGACTTGTGATGGGGTTGAGCATCCCAGGTTTGACACGTCCACCGAGTCTGAACAACTCTCTCGGACTCCCGAGACCTCCTCAAGAGGGTAGACTCCCGAGACCTCCTCAAGAGGGCAGACTCCTGAGACCTCCTCGGGAAGGCAGGCTCCCGAGATCACGTCTCCCAAGACCCCCTCAGGAAAGCGGAGCCCAAAAAGTCATAGACCCGATAGCCCGACTCCAATAACTGTTTATCCTATTCAGGAAAAGTGGCAGATAATTATTGTTATTTATATGCGACAATTAAGGCTCAATAATCACGGGAGCCATTACCTAAGAGCTATCAGGTAACCAACAAGCACGGAACGTGGAGATACTTACGACCAAGCCTACATGTATATAAGGTACTCCAACCCCCCAGGTAAGGGGGTTACGCTCTCTGAACTCACAACTCCTCAGTTCTTTTCCTGCAATAGACTTGAGTGCTGACTTGAGGTCGGAGTGGGCTCCGCCGGAAAATATCCGGTGTGTTCCCATTAACGCTCGTGTTAATCTCGCAGGGCGAGATCTCCTTTCCTTTCGTCATTGTCCTCGTGGGCTGGACTCTGGTGACTAGTCGTCCGTATCAATTCCTTCCAGAACATATATTATTTAAAGTTTTTCATTTATATCAAGAGTACATAAGTGTGTAGAACATCATCATGTCAT